>OY978216.1:2108937-2278550 GCA_963854785.1 Vaccinium vitis-idaea | reverse complement strand
TAAACTTTTAGGATGAAACTTTGGGATCCAATAGCCACAATGCAACATTAGGTAAGGGAGCTTTAAAAGGTTATGCTTGTCAATAGATCATCGTTAAGACATAAAATCGTCTCTTCTAGAGGATGATCAAGTCAGATCGTACAGGATGAACAGAAATCGAATATTTGGAATTTTTGCTATAGGCCCCTCCCCTACTCATCTTATACTCCCTCCCTCCCATTATTAAGTTGGTCCTCCATTTAGTCCCATTTGACAAGTTACGGCGAAAAAAAAGTGTGGATTTTCGAAATAACCTCCATAAATAATACTCCCTCCGTCCCGTAAAGTTAGTCCTCTACGGATTTACGTGCGATTTTCAAGCTTAAAAATAATGTACTTAACGAAGGAGTATTTTTTTGTGCAACATCAATCTTGTTTGATAGTTTTTTATGAGATCTTTTGAATGGTGCAAAAAAAAAAATCAAAAATTTATTTTATTAGATACGTTATTTTTAAATTTGAAATTTGCACGTAGTTCCATAGGGGACCAACTTTATGGGACAGGGGGAGTATAAAATAACTTTATAAGTGGGATTGAAGGAGTAGAAAAGGAATTAATGCTCATTTGAAAACATAAATGCATTAAATACATGTCTCCTTAAAAAATTGGAACCCCAAAGGGACCAACTTTGTAGGACGGAGGGAGTACATAAATATGCATGCATCTCTTCCCTAGTTGACCCTACACAGATTATATTCCATCATCTGTGTTTCTTAGAAGGTTTGTTTTCCCCATATTCTCTCTCTTCTTGTATCTCCAGAGTTATCATCTGTATAGTGTATTATATTATCTAAGATAGATATTCAACAAATTGCGGGTGCCTCACACAACAACGCTAGATAGATATGCAATGCTAGAGGAATCCCGAGAGCATTATTAAAAGGTACTCCCCTCCGCCTCGAATTTCTTGTCCATTTTTCAGCATGCGTGACATTTTTCAATTACTTGTATCTTTCAATCTATAATGTTTTTTACAATCTTGAAAACTTTGTTTAATAGAATTCATCGAAAACTATCAAACGAGATCCATATTGATATTGAATTATATATAACACAATACATTTGAAAATATAAACAATTTTTTGAGATGTCATGAATTAGGCCTTGGGCATTTTAAAACCATTCCGCTTGGCAATCTGTGTTAGGGGCCTTGGCCTTAGGGTATCAGTGCGAACCATACGAATCATTCTCAACTCCAAAAGATTTCCACAAATGCGGCTTCATTAGCTTCTCAAGTGCTCTGCGTTTCCCATTATAAGTAGAAACATTGGGGTTTTGGTTAGGGTTGCGTTAATGTAGAATCGTAAGCGTAAGCAATCTGGTTCGAGTGACGAAATGGAGAATCGTAAGCGTTCTAGTTCATCAATGGAGAATCGTAAGCGTTCTAGTTCAAGTCTCGAAATGGAGAAATCTTCCTCTGGTCCAAGTCTCGAAATGGAGACCACATCTCGTGCCAGGAAGAAACCGTGTGTTGATTCAATCTGGTCCCAGAGAGACAAAGGTGCTGGAATGCGTGATGGGTGGTGGTATTCACCTACGAGGGTTAAAAAAGCGGTGAGATGCATTGTATTGGAAAACAAAGAAAAGGCGACGAAACTACATAGATTGTTGGATAAAGTTCATCATCCAAACATGCCGACACTTTTGGCATTCGAGAAGGCTGAAAATAATTTGTATAAAGTTGTGATAGAAAGGCTTCCAGTCGATTCATATTCCCGATTCTTCTCCAAAGGGGCCGGAGGTCGCAACCTATGGCATCTTAATAGGGATGGTTCAAAGGTTCTGGAGATGGACAGGGGTTTTCAAATCATACTTCGGTAATCTCTAACAATATCCCGATTAGTTTTTATACATGTCTTACATTACTTTTAATTGTTTTTAAAAACTATAGGAGTATTGGTAAAGCCCTGTCTCGGCTCCACAATGCCGGGAGATGTCACAGTAAACTTTTGGAAGGAATCTGGGTGAGTGAGTGTGGCGATCCGAAAGTGAAACTTGCCAATTTTGACATCGATGTCGGTAAATGTTCTATAGTTTCAAATTTCAATTCTATATAGTTTTGTAGATCAATTGTTGTAGAATCACCTTATATTTTGTTCCACAGTTTTGTAAAACTAAGATATCTGGGGTTTTTTTCCCAGCTTTCAAAGATGGATTCTATAAAGATTTATCAGATTTCAAGAGATTGGTTAAACAGGCTGTCAAGAAATACTCTAATGGCATTTTGGTAGTTGGAAAACTACCAAAAAAGCCTTATGCACTCAAATCATTTTATAGACTATACAAGAGATTTAAATCACTTGATTTTGACGCTGCGAGGTATTTATTTACTTGTTATTCCAATTTCTAGTGGTTTATATAATGAAGAATAGGTCGTCAGACCTGCTCTACCTTTGGTTTTTCCCCTGATATCTGAATGAATTATTTGGGAATCGAGTTCTTATTTCTATTTTTAGCTAGTGAGCAACTTAAAGTTTCTTGATAAAGAAAACTAATATGTGTCGTGCCATTTTTGAAAAAAAAAAATATGCCAAGTCAAAAATGCTCTGATGGTGCCAGTTTATCTTTGTTTTCTCAATTTCATTTTTCCTATTTATCTCTAATGATTGTGATTCTACATCACCCAAATCATTTTATTCCTGGTCTGACTAAAATATTAAAACAGAAAGAGTTTTACCATTAGGAGTACATAAATACAACAGAGTGTGTCTGGAGCATGTGCAACACATATGTGAGGCGTGTGAATGTGTCAGTGCTTCTTAGATCAGAACTATAGAAAAACGGTACTCTACTTAAACATTACTTTCGCTATGAGGAATTTGGACCAAAGGCTTTAATATTTTAGTCAGGCCAAGAATAAAATGATCGGGTGATGTAGAATCACAATCATTAGAGATAAATAGGGAAAATGAAACTGAGAAAACAAAGATAAAACTGGCACCATCAGAGCAATGACTTTTACCTTATTACGTAAACCCAGAGTGGCCAGCATGGATAGTTCAATAAGTAACATTTATACTAGCAAACTGTGCTAGAGGAATTGTTCAGTCCTTCCCCCAGGTATGTCAAATCCTACAAACAAGCAACTACAGCAAGCGACTGACATGCAACAAAATTAGTGGTGCAAATTTCCCGTATACAACCACTGTTCTGCAGTCATTAAGGGATGAATCCAGAACAACATTGCCTAAATTTGCTGTAAATTGTCGAAAGGATTTTGGTCAAGCCACAAATTTCCTCAATATGTGGGCTTCTAACGTTGGTTTTACTATGGCCCGACATGCTGCCTTTTGTTATTGATTTCAGCATTTTTTTTTTCAAAAATGGCACGACACATATTAGTTTTTTGTATCAAGAAACTTTAAATTGCTCCCCAGTTAAAAATGGAAATAAGAACTCAATTCCCAAATAATTCATTCAGATATCAGGGGAAAAACCAAAGGTAGAGCAGGTCCGACAGCCTATTCTTCGTTATAGAAACCACTAGAAACTGGAATAACAAGTAAATAAATACCTCGCGTCGTCAAAATCAAGTGATTTAAATCTCTTGTATAGTCTATAAAATGATTTGAGAGCATAAGGCTTTTTTGGTAATTTTCCAACTACCAAAATGCCATTAGAATATTTCTTGACAGCCTGTTTAACCAATCTCTTGAAATCTGATAAATCTTTATAAAATCCATCTTTGAAAGCTGGGAAAAAAAACTGATATCTTAATTTTACAAAACTGTGGAACAAAATATAAGGTGATTCTACAACGGTTGATCGACAAAACTATATAGAATTGAAAGTTGAAACTATAGAACATTACCGCTATCGATGTTAAAATTGGCAAGTTTCACTTTCGGATTCCCACAATCACTCACCCAGATTCCTTCCAGAATTTTGCCGTGGCATCTCCGCGCATTGTGGAGCCGAGACAGAGCCTTACCAACACTCCTATAGTTTTTAAAAACAATTAAAAATAATGTAAGACATGTATAATCAGGATATTATTAGAGATTTACCAAAGTATGATTTGAAAACCCATGTCCATCTCTAGAAACTTCGAACCATCCCTATTAAGACGCCAGAGGCTGCGACCTCCGGCCCCTTTGTCGAAGAATTGGGAATACAAATCCACCAGAAGCCTCTCAATCACAACTTTATACAAATTGTTTTCAGCCTTCTCGAGTGCCAAAAGTGTCGGCATGTTAGGATGATGAACTTTATCCAACAATCTACGTAGTTTCGTCCCATTTTCTTTGTTTTCCAATACAACGCATGTCACTGCTTTTTTAACCCTCGTAGGTGAATACCACCAGCCATCACGCACTCCAGCACGTCTGCCTCTCTGCGACCAGACTGAATCCTCCCACGGTTTCTTCCTTGCACGAGATGTGGTCTCCACTTCGAGACTTGGACCAGAGGATTTCTCCATTTGGAGACTTGAACTAGAACGCTTACGCTTACGATTCTCCATTGATGAACTAGAACGCTTACGCTTACGCTTACGATTCTCCATTAACGCAACCCTAACCAAAACCCTAGTGTTTCTACTGATGATAATGGGAAATGCAGAGAGCTTCTCGCCACATTTGTGTAACCCTAACAGACTGGTGAAGCCGAGAAGCTAATGAAGCCCCATTCGTTCAGCGTGGAGATGTTTTGGAGTCGAGAATGATTCGTAAGGTTCACACTGATGCCCTAAGGCCAAGGCCCCTAACACAAACTGTCAAGCGAATGGTTTTAAAATGCCCAAGGCCTAATTTAAAATTGAGCCCAACTTATTTTGGCCTAAAAAGGCTTCTTCCAAGCCGGTCCCTTTTTGACCCCGCGTTCCCGTCCAGCCCCAGCGCGCGTCAAGCCCATTCCCGTCCAGCCCCGTTTCTAGTGAACTACCGGAAATATCCCGCTTGGAGAGATTAGCAGTGAATCGACACCTTCTTTTCCGATTCTTGACAATCCAACAGAGCTTCCGACGACGACGACGAATTCTTCGCCTTCACCTCTCCAAAGTTCTCCTTCAAGTAGCTCTCCATATCTGAACCCGATTCGATTTCAGGAATTGACGCGTTAACCTCCGTTAGGACTGGCAGGAGGCGGCCGACGTAGTCAACGCCCGTCACGGCCACTTGAAAAAGACTCGTCGCACAGACGTCCAGCGCAAGAACAGATCGACACCTTGAAGAAGAAGTAAAAGGTAAAGAAAGATGGGGTTTCGATTTCCCCGTCAGCCGCCGTTGATTAGTCGTAGAGGTAAGGAGATCTGGGTTTCAAGTTTCATACAGGAGAGAGGGGGGCGGGTAACAGCTGTCTCTCTTTTCTATAGAGCGTACTAAAGAGCGTACATTTAATGCATATTGGTTTTTTTTAAAAAGAACATATGGTGTATTGGTTTATCTGTTAGACTCCACTGCATAAGAGCAAATCCAATGCAAGAGCTATACTTGGTTCTATACTCAAAATTTGACACCAGACTCAAAAAACCCAAATCCAGTGCAGTGCTATACTTGGTTCTATATTTAGAACCAAGCCACGTCATACTCTAACTGCCAAATACCAGAAAAATGGGTGGGAAACACATACCTGAAAGTGGCCGGCCGGAATCTCAACGGTTGTTGCCTCGCCGGAATCAATGGTGATTTCTTTCACTGAAAAACCCTCAACTTCCATGGCATGACCGCAAATAGAGGGACAGAGATGGGTGTTTGTGTGTGTGTGTGTGTGTGTGTGTGTGTGAGAGAGAGAGAGAGAGAGAGAGAGAGAGAGGGAGATCGACTTTAATGGTGATTTTCCCCTTCCCCAAATTTTAGATCTGGAATTTTCCATCTGTAGCACCAGACATTGGTTGGGGAGAAGATAGAGAGACATGAGAAATTATTTGGTGTAGCAAGATGCACACCAAATTGGTGTGCCCAACGGGCTAATCAACGGATAAATCTAACTCAACGGCTACTTTTTGATTTTTTTTTTCATTCCATCGGTAATTTTGTTGGGTCTCCTATAAATAATGCAATTGTTCACCCAATTTGACACCAATTGTCTTCTTCTTCTATCATAAGTCATAACCCTCCCAAAAAAAATTAGTCTACAAATTATGGGTGATTCAAGTCGTACTGCGAGAGGAAAATCATTCACCGCAGAGCAGGATGAAGCAATTTGTAATGCGTATCTGTGCATTACTCAAGACCCGATTATCGGTAACTCCCAGCCACGTAACCAATTTTGGGCTCGGGTAAATTGGGGGTTAAAAAACGGGGGTTGAAAATAACAAACATAGTTGAATTGGGGTTGAAAGCATAATTAAAAGTGAGGTGGTGGGAAAGTTAGTTAAATTTAGAACTATTTGGTTCTATTTTAGAACCAAACACTAGAGACTGGGTTCTATTTTAGCACCAAAAACCACTTTTTGGTGCCAAAATATAGCAATGGCTATAGCCATTTTAACAATTGCTATAGCCATTTTAACAATTGCATTGGCTTTGCTCCAAGGGAACTACATAAGTGAAACGGAAAAGTGTATTGGGAGATTCACTTTTTAAACTATATGATTTTTTTATTTTTTTCTCTCTTTTTATTGTCGTGTTTCTTTGTAATTTTTTGCTTAATAATATTTTGTAAGTATATAGTTTCTATATTTTTATAGAAACCGTACCGTATCAGTATAAAAACCGGTACTCAAGCCGGTACGGGATTCAGAACCTTGAGCAAAATATAAGTAATTTTGTCTAGTTTTAATTTTTTATTTATTTATTTTAGTATTTTATTGACAAACTGAATGTGATAAATGATATGGGTAGGGCTCACGTACAAAACAAAGAATTCACACCAAAAAATGAAAGAATTCACACCCTTCAAAATAAAAGATTTTCAGCTCCAAATATGAAAGAATTCACACCCAAAAAAAATGCGAAAAATTTGGAGGGTGTGAATTCTACAAAGGGGTTTGAATCATAGGGTGTGAATTTTGGAGAGTGTGAATTCTTCCGGTGTGAATTGTTGGGGGTGTAAATTATACATTTGAGGGCAAAATAGTGAAAACATGTTTTAAAAGGGTTTGGATGAGATAGCATGATAAAGAGGGGTTTGGATAGAAGGAAAAGAGGGGAGGTGCTGCGCAGCCTTGTGCTGCGCAACGTGCTGTGCGGCACCCGGCGTGGCCGCGCCGGTGTCAGTTCGATGATCGGAGACTTTTGTCCATTGCGTACAGCTCGTCGAGTACTACAAGTATAGCAAAAATCAACTTGATCGGATATCGTTAAGTGTGTCATTGGAACAAAAATAACTTGAAAAAAATGGGTTTAATAGTTTTCATCCAGTGTTTCAAGTCATATGTGTTCCAATTTTTTTTCAAGTTTTATGTGTTCCGATCACGCACTTAACGATATCCAATCAAGTTGATTTTTGACACACTTGTAGTACTCGACGAGCTCTACGCAGTGGACGTCTCCGATCATCGGACCGACACCGGCACGGCCGCGCCGAGTGCCGCACAGTACGCTGCGCAGCATTGTGCTGCGCAGCACCTCCCCTCTGTCCGGATAGAAGCCTCCCCAAAAAATGGGGCCGGCTTGGAATTTTCCGAAATTATTTGACCATTTTTTCATTTTTATTTGATTTTTTGTTTTCGATGCATTAGATAGTTTTTCACTAAGTGGTTTGATTCAACGAGAGGAATAAAAAAATGTGTGATCCAAGCACATATTTTTTTGAACGAAGACAAAAATAAGTCAAAATGACAAATTTTTAAACTTATATTGGATATAATTCAAAAAATTGAGAGTTATAATCACAAAATTTACTTTTGTTCCTTTGTGCAAGCCAATGTGGTTGCCTAATGACTAATACTTGATTTGGCAAAAAATAAATAAATAACGGTTTTTGGTTTTTCTGTTGTCTATATTCTTTCTTTTTTTTTTTTTTGCATTTGTTAGTTTTGCGTCAAGTTTTCGTGGTGAGACGAATCCAACAATTATAAAATTATGGTCGACACTTAATTTTTTTTAATAAAGCCAAAATTAAACCAATAAACTGGTTTATTCTGGTTTATTTTCGGCTTTATTCAAAAAAATATTCATTTCAACCATAATTTTATACTTATTGCATTCGTCTCGTCGAGACGAATCCATAAACCACGAAAACTTGACGCAAAACTAAAAAATGCAAAAAAAATATATTTTGAATAAAAACAAAACCAAAAAAACAGTTTGCATATTTTTTGCCAAAGCACCCAATAAAAACTGGAAAACCAACGGTGGGAGTGGACTGCACATTTGTACCTTTGGGCCCAATAGAGAAATACATGTCGACCATACCTAATAACAATAAATTTGACATTCGTAATTACAGCACCTAATATCGTCATATGTTTTTCAATAATGGTGGTTATAAATTCCTTCGATTAGTTATGAACAATCAGATCTTATAGTTCACGGAAAACCAGAACCTGCTTCCACCAGAGAATATGTCTTCACGCATGTTAACTGTTGATCAAACTCGTAAATAAACCCAGGTGACATTTTCACAGCGACCGTAATTCCTCTGTAATGCAATCTTTCAACAGAGTTCTGATTCTTTGACCAAAGGCCGACTTCTCGAATATCTCCCTCATTCCAGCTTATGTTGACTGTCACATTCCCGCGCGCCTTCAATCCTTTTACGCAACCATTTGCCCATTTATCTCGTGGAAGAGCGGGAAGTAAGTAGAGATCCCTCATTGTGCTCTGGACAAGCATTTCAGATACTGCTGCACAAAATCTGATACCACCAACTATAAACTTTAGCTGCTCCATAATTTATTTATTTTCCTTTTTGGCGGGCATCAAAGAAGAACTTCATGGTATTCAATACAGGAAAATGACAAATTACAGCCCCAAAATATGGAACTAGAAAAATTACAATTTGAATTAGGGAATACGACAAGCAAAACTAAGATAGGCAACTTCCAGAGTAGAAAGATCCATCTACTAGTAAATTATCCGTTGTCGAAAGGATAAGTAATAATATCCGCCTTCGAGTGAATCTTGGAAGGTGCAGCAAATCTCGCCAAAAAATCAGCTCCATATTTTAGTTGGATACTTGTCTACACTCCAAATGATGGGTTTTAAAAAAACTAAAAACAAAGCGGTGATATATAGCTTACACAGATAAACTACTTCCCTTTTAAATTTAAAACATGATAAAGGATACAAGCAACTCATAGAAAGAGGTGGGTAGGAAAATCTAGAACAAAGTAAGAGCCGACGCTTGGGTATTTGCACAACTTTTTTGACTTATGTGTTCGGAATGAGAGAGAGGTCCCCTTGTATTTTTGCTTCCCAACAGTTTTCTAACTATGATTCAAACAAATGAAAAGACTTTCATGGTAATAAAGCCCAATTGAAAGTGGGAAAGTAACTTTAGAGGAAGTGATAATTTTTTGAAAAGTTGGTGTTGCAATGAAAAAGAAAGGAAATAAGTTTTCCTTGTTTGATTCTATAAAATAAAAGAGGAAAGAAAATAGGGGTAAGATGAAAGACAAAAGAAAAGAAAGCGAGGAGCCAAAATTATAATTACTTTTCCGCCTTCTCTCTCCCAACCTCTGAACCAAACATAGTAAGCAAGAAAGTTCACTATGACAATGCAAGGAAAAAAATTATTTAGGAAACAGAGCAGCAAAGCAATGTGGTGGAAACGCTTTTTGTACAATATTCAGCAATTTACATACTTTGACAATATGAAACACAAAAAATGAATCGAGAGTACAAACTTATTTTTAAAACAATGTTGTAGAGAGGATGCAGGCAAAACTAAGTATGCAAGTATTTAGATATTTAATTAGCAAGTTGGGAAAAGGAATTGGTAAGGGTTGATATTGATAGACAGATAGAAAGAATGCTGCATACCCGAAGTTAGCATCAATTTGGAAAGGTGGGTGTGCAGCGAAGAGGTTACTGTAAAGTCCACCTTCAAAACCGATTTCATGATCAGATTCCACCAATACAAACAAATGCTTGATCATCCTGTACGCATGCTCGCTGTTGCGAAGACGCGCCCATAGAGCAGCTTTCCAAGTGGTTGACCATCCTGGACCGTCCTCCCCTGTTTCCAGACATGAAAATATTGATCCACGTTGCATAAGCTTTGCTAAACATCACTGTTGATATAGTGAAATGCATTGTTGACCATAACAAGTAAGAATCCAGTGGTCAGAATGAAGTCAAAAGGAAAAAAAGATGGTAGAAGCCCTGACATGACAACTAATATAGCTAGAAAGGCATGTCGTAGTATTTGTAATTAAAAACCTGAAAGGACCGCAATAAATACAACAGAAAACCTCAACTTTTATCTGCACCATCTCATAACTAAAAACTTCAATGTTTGTAGCATAACCTCAATCCCTCACAAGTCACAACTAAGAGTTTTCTAAGGGTACACCCGTTTGTAAAACACAAACAGTCCTTACAATATGGCCCCAAAATCTCGTAACTTCGGTTATGCTACGTGGGGTTTTACCAAGAATTTCTACATATTAGTACCGCTCATCCAGTCTTTCCAGCATAACTTTGTTCCTTCGTACTCAGTTCATAACCATGCTAAGATCTTTACGTTTAGAGAGAGGACATCCTTTGAAGTCTCTGCAATCATTGTGCCTGTTTTCTTCTTTCATAACCTAGCTTTGTTTTTTGAGAAAGTGGACCAATCTGAATATGAGCAATACAGACCACAGTGATTGACATTTTCTATAAACCACAGATACGGATATGACATGACACAGATACGACACGATAAAATGAAACAACCTAAAAATTTAGGATTACAGATACATCAGGGATACAGCTGTGTAAATTTTACATTTTCATAATTATTAATCTCCAACTAAGCATAAAAATTAAGCCAAAGAAATAAAAGAGCAGTTGAATACTTTATGAGAGAGTATCTGCAAATCGAAAATATCAGTATATCACAAAAAAAGAAGAAGAGAGTACCTGTGATTCGACGAACCTCGGAATGAAGATATGGGAATCGCGATCTAGGGTTTCATAATAATCGACTGTAACAGGCCTCGCTCAGGGTACACTATTAGCCATCAGTCGATATCTAGGGTTTATCTTATATATACGATTATTACAATTTTTCCCTTAGAATTTTTACTTGATATTATTTAAAGTTATCAATTTGACCCACATATCCTGAAACATATTTTCGTTCACAAACCTCTTTTGTGAAGGGTATAAGCTGCAGCTTTACATAGATCAGGAGTTTTCTCAGGCGTCAATGTGTGTCCTGGAAAAAGGCCAAATAAATGTGATAGATGCCGATGATGCACCTCTGGGTCCTTAAAATCCTGGGCCTGTCATGACACAGACAAATATTTTTCAGCTTAGATGAAAAGGCCTCGAATTTTTACCTCCTCCAAAGTATAAGGAGTGCAAATTCTTGGAAATGTAAATTCAAGTTTTTCACATACCCATTCCATAATGGATCCATCCCCAGCAACTTTTGTTGGATAAAGCCGTGGTTGAGCTTTACGAACTCTTTCAATCAGATCATCCTCAGTTTTACCCAACAGCTGTTCACAATTAAATAATCAAAAAAGCGAAAGAGTAGATGAATGAAACAGAGAAGAAACTGGGTATTTTGCTTAGTTAGAATAGAAGCTGTACCTCGGCAGCATTAACAACTGCAGAGAAAACTTCTCTTATGATTGCCATATCCATGGTTGATGAGTAGCTCACACTAGCAGTCCTTCCATCAGGGGCAATAAAGTCATGTTCCGGAGAAGTTGATGGGTTGGTTTCAAGGTATCCTCCTCGGCCTTCAATCAACCAGTCCAACAGAAACGAAGTACAACCTTCCAGCAATGGATATGCCTTTTTTTCTAGATAACCCTAAGTATCTCAAAAGGATTAGACATAATTTTAAGGATTTAAAGCAATGGGCAAAACAATATACATGCTCTATTACCAAACTAGGACATTAAAAACAAAAAGATTTATTAAGCCAGAATCACAACGTGTAGATTGCGAAACAACTAGCACAACAAACTTAAACACCCTTTACTAACATGTATGAACGTTGAGACTTCCAATCCCTTGGGCCGTAGTTAATAACATCAGCGATCAACTTCTCCCATTTCTAGCCATTTAACTTCACTTATTTGGGGCTAAATTTCCCGTTAGATCCTGGCTATCATTTTTATTTTTTTTTTGCGGGGGGGACAAGCAAATCCTTACGCTTGCTAAACTTGTCTTGTTACGGATAATAGTCCAAAGAGTACGACGCCAACATAGTAGTGAAGAAAATAAAAGGACAGTAGCCAAGCAACTCCAAACATATTCTATAGTAGGGCAAATGTTTTTTTAGCTATGTACGTCCCCAACCATTTTCCACGGACATCTTGCTTTTGAAAATCATAATTTCATCCGGTCTGTGTGCGTTGGGCCCTTCATCCTGGAACAGTATCCAGCCACAGCTACCAATCTACCAATTTTATTTATTACTGTGATTAAGGCTGATCAGTAACTAGGCAAGTAGGCAGTATGTGCTGATTTATTATGACTTTTGGTAAATGCATGTATCAAAATAGAGGCATAGGCCTAGCCCAGGCACAAAATAAATTTGGACAAACCAAAACAGAGAAGTGGACAACCAATTTAGGGCTGGAGGAGATGATCGACTGAAGGCAGAGAGATACATGATCGATCAAGAGAGATGATCTACTGAAGTGGAGGTGACTACTGAACTTGTTTCATTTGTCTGCTGGTGATCGAAAGTGATTAAAGATGATCGATCGACGTGATAAGTTTAACCTAGCGCTAATCCTATTACTGATCCTACAACTGTGATTGAAAGTGAAAGAGCCATGCGCCTCGTCGCCTTTCTCTTGGCGCTTGTTTCAAGTCGCCTTGCCTCAGCTCAGTCAAGTCGCCAACCTTGCACTTCTCGCCTAGGCTTAAGGTCTAACATTCTTGCCAATACATTATCCTCATTCTATTCTGGATTATAATCTCTAATGAAAAATATATCTCCGTGAGGAAAAGCTCCCGTCATGATGATCCGCGATGGTGGAAATTCCTTCTACCGCATTCCTAGTTATGAAAAATGGAAAGAGGCCTTGGATCTAATCAATACCATTCCATTATATTGACTCACACACACACACACCCGCCCACCTCTTCCACGTAATCTCTCTTTCTCATCCTTCATTATTCTCCTTGTCACCTTAGTTTAAAGATCATTGCATGCAAAGGCTACACTAGCACACTAATTCAGCCTGCAAAGTTCTAAGAACATAAATTCAGCCTGCAAAGTTCTAAGACCTATCAATGATCTTTGGCAGAAGTCAAGATACCCTAATGAAATATGGTTCCATGCGGTGTGTTGACTACTGCATTGGTCTACGGCTTTTACTCCACAAGAGGAGATTGATAGTTTCAGCTGACTATAGAATGGACAACAAGATATCATATATTAGCGTTGGATGACAAATATAAATAGCAAGAGAAGCGGAAAATTCAACAGCAACAAATCATGATTGCACATACATATCATATATATTTCTAGCAGAGGAAAAATCAAAAGCATGATTGCATCCCAAGATAAATCATGATCAGGAACATAAACTAAACATCGACGACTCTAGGGGAGAGACAACAGTGTGTGTCCCATCAATACGAGGCTCTTCTGCAACAAGCAAAATTTCACCGGGGGAAAAAACAAAGGACATAGGTACAGGAAAAGTTTGCTCACTTTGTCCGCTGTATAAGCATAATGCTCCCATAGATGAGTGCAAAGCCACGCTCCACCCATTGGCCATAAAGACCATACGGGATTTCCTTGCAGTGCAGATGTTTTTGCCCATATATCAGACACGTGATGAACAACCCAACCACTTGCTTCATAGTTCACCTGTAACAATCTGTGACTAACTACAGTGATAGAGCCAATACAGTAACATACAACGCAGATCTAAATGTATTTTCACAGAAAAGACTAAATCAGAGTTCACATGAGGATGGAGCGCTAAACTAATATCACTGCTTGTCAAAACTTGTAATTCTCTCCACTTGAATTGACTGCATTTCATTTTCCAAATGGAAGGAAACCAAGGCTCACATCATAATTGCGAGTAGCTGACAAAATAGTGCCACCATAGGACCGCCTACCGAATATGATATTCAAATTTCACATGCCTGCAGCATCTCTGAGGTGGTAAGACATTATGACTCGTTCATATTTCTTAGTATGATAGCACAAGATGATTAGAATTAATTGTTCATGATTAGGAAATAAAATCTTACTTTGGCCGTTTTACTCCCATTCACCGACAGAAATGATATGTAGTCAAACAAAGGCTCCTGGCACTCAGGAAGGTTGCAAGGAAGGGAAGGCCAGTAGTTCATCTCAAGATTAATATTCAAGTGAGGAGTACACCTGAGAGAGGGAAAAAAGGTCCATGTAAGTAACTGTCCGGATAAGACGTTTATGCAAATATGAAGCTGGTAAGCCAGGTAAATAAAATGAGTAATACAAGACAAGATGTTTATGCAAAAGTAAATCTTCTCTCAACAATGAAAACTTTGATATTGCTACATACATCTACCTCTTACATTTTACGCATCATGTAACATAAGATGGATGCACTCGTAGTATGACAACGTTCAAAGCAAACTGCAGCTCCATATGCATAAGTGTTGTAATCAATGATCATGATACATAAGCAACTACGACGGTACGACCACATCAATAAAGAACAAACGAACCAGAGTAGCTAAAACCCCAACAAAAAAATTTAAAAGGGAATTTACATCAATTTTTTAACTAACCAAGATACCCCAGCTTTATGACAATTAACAAAAACAGAGCAATCACACAGAACAAAAGGATATAAGTGGATCAGTTGTAAAGCCAACATCCATTGGTGAAGATCTGTGGAGGAGTCACTATGAACAGAGAAAAACACAATGAGCCAGCAATATCCGAAAGCTCGCAGATTAAAGGCTACAGCCCTCAATAGCCACTTTATATAAGAAAATCCAATAACATATAAACCAGGTCAAGAAATATTCAGCAATGGATTGTGATCAGGCTATGAGCATCAAGCAGGTTGAATTCGAGACAATATTCACAACAAATTACTTTTCCAATATCATGGTAGTACATTGCAGACACATCGATAACATAGCATCACTTTTTCAAATAGGATAATCAGTATTAGCCCAACATAATGTGCAACACCAGAGAGAGGGCTTACTCCCATGCTGGCTCGATATCCTCGTTCCATATTCCCTGCAGGTTTGCCACCTGAGTCCCAGGTCGTGAACAAGAAATAAGCAGATATCGACCATACTGGAATAAAAGCTCCACCATAGAAGGATCTTCGTCAACTTTAAAAGATTTCACCCTCTCCGCAGTTGAAACTGTCCCATTGACATTACCTTCTAAACATGGATCAGTCACACAAGACCAGAGTTTTTTCACATCCGAATCCTCATTTTCTCTAACACTCTTGGAGCCTTTTGAAAGATGCAGTGAGACGCGGTGAAAAAGTTTTTGATAGTCTTCCAAATGCCGTGCATATAGATCAGCATATGAAAAGTTTCTGATTGCTTTCAGTGCGGTTACACACTCTGAAGTAGGATCCCTTTCTGAATCTACGGGTTTAGTGAATGGTCCATCAAATGAAGATGATGCCACTAGAAACATAATAGCCCAATCTGAGCCCTCGACCTTTAATTTCTTGTCATCCACAACATGTATAGCACCCACGCCGTTACTAATTCGTAAATCAAGAATTGCAGAAAACTGAATTCCCTTTGGATTATCATCGTGGTTCGCTTTTGGGGGGATTCTTTTACCAGGGCAGCTTCCTAACATTATAATCTGGTTTTTTCCATTTACATATGAATGATGATGTAGTTTGCTGTCTACAGCTACCGTAAAGGATAGAGACCCTGGTTTGCTTCCAGAAATCTTTGTCACGACCACTTGATCTGGATTTGAGGCAAAATGTTCCCGCATGAATTCAACTTCACCTACTGAATACTTCACTTTTGCTGTTGCAGTATCCAAGTCCAGCTCTCTCTGATATGTTTCTACGTCATATGCAGCATGCAAATCATCAAATTCTAGGTTGATATCGCCCAGAAGCTGGTAAACCTTCATCGTCACATGGAAAATTACTAGGATTTAGTCCATAGATAATAGCAACCTTTCTTTGTTATGGTATAAATTATGTCATCCGGATGGATAAATGTACGAATTCTTTGCGATTATCTATTAACAAGAGTTGCTAATGTATGGCAGGGTTGGAACATTACGTCCTCTCCAAGTCTATGAGTAACACATTGGTTTGAGAAATTTATGTGAACAGGGTAATGAACCAACATACTTCAGAAGGACCGCCTAACAATTTGACCCCTTCGACCGTAGCTTCAACATACTGGCCATCGCCAACAAGCTTCCTGACCTCAGATAGTACCTCTGGAACACCTGAATTCGTGTAGTTTCCAGGAATGCCAGTCCAAAGCGTGTCCTCTACAAAGATCAATCAAATCTGAGGGGTGCATTTCATTCAAAAACACAAACACACACGCATATTCCAATGGCTTCAATCAACACATAAGGTTGAATGCCTATATTCCAATAATATCTTAGAAACTTATTAGAAAACAGAATTATAACATTCTTCCCACATTAGTTGGGTATGGAATAAGTTAGCACTTAACATAATGTCTCAGGACCTCTCCACCTAATAGTTCAAATTTTTGCGTTGAATCTAATTTTCCTGCATGCCACAGTTCCCACCCCTATGCATAAACGGCCAGACAGATTCCAAAAAGACAATAAAGTGGACTCTGTATCCCTATATCTGTTTAATTTCTCAGAAAATTGCTACTGCAAATTTTACTTGAGAAATAAGCATATGAATTAATTTTTCAAAGAACTTAGCATTATCATTATTGTTTAGAACTGCAGAACAATGACCAATTAGGTCGTCTAACATTGAACAACTATGCCATTAATGAACCATTTACTCAAACTTTATGCTTAGATTTAGATTTAGATTTAGGTTTGCCAATGAAGTTTCACTCAAATCGGAGTAAGAATTGGAGAAAAGGCTGGAGATGCTCCAAAAATATGAACTAATCTAACCGAAAATGTCGTACTCACTTGAGCTCAATACGAAAATCCCAAAACACACATCCTAGTGAAAGCCACACAACACTTAACTAAATCAACTTTCCACCACTTGTATGAATTTTCAGCGACATTTCATTGATCCTTGGGCAATTCCAACACGAATTAACAATTTACTGCTCTTGCTTTTCTTTAATTGCAAACCAAACAAAAACAATAGTAGCAAAGAAAAAGGGGTTGATGTAGTTTTGACCATTGAGATTGAGAGTCTCGGAGGCAACGCCGCCCCAAACCATGGCACCGAGTCGGCCATTGCCGATTGGAATTGCATCGTTCCAGTTCTTGGCTGGCCCAGTGAACGTCACCTTGAGAGGAGTCGAGGTCTGTGTGTCAATTGAGCTTGGTTCCCAGGAGTTCTTTTCTGAGGGGTGCCGTACCAGAACCCACTCACCGTCTTCCATTGGACACGAAGATAGCGTGTGAGAGAGAGAGCTATCAATTTGTCTGTCTATCTAATGATTTTATTTTATTTTTATTTAAAAAAATTTGCATTTTTTCTTGCATTTTTTTATTATTAATAATTATTAATAATAATTTTAAAGAGAAAAATAATCCAGTAATTCTCAACAACAACAAAAATTCCCTTCAGTGAACTTTTAGAATGATTTTATAATATTTTTTTACTTTTTAAATTACTTTTGTCGAGACGAACTAATAATACAAAAAATAATAAAAAATTTGAAGCAGAACTAAAAAACAAATAAATAATTGAATAAAAAGCCTATGCGTTTGTACTTTATGAGGGGACAAGTGACTACGATATCTTCAAGTGTTTGTACTTTGTGAGAGGACCCATCGTCCCTTTTGAAATGACTATGGTCCCTTCAAAAGGTACAAAAGATTGTAGAAAATAGAGAATACAATTACAAAATCTCCCATCGATACGTCAAATCCGATCTCTAGTAAAGTTTTAGAGCTTGATGAGTAAAGTTTTAGAGCTTGATGGGAAATGCTCGGATGGAGACATCGCAATGGGGAAGAGGGAGAAAATCAGGTCTCTAAGTTTCAATAGAATCATGTACCTCTTTACAAAAAGTGATGTCATCTCACGAAAAAATGTCATTCTTATGGGAAAAATATATATATATATTGCAAGGTATGACCTACACTGTTTCAACTAAAAAGAGGGGGTAAAAAAGGGTGAGCAAAACTAAATTCCTTAAAAATATAATTAAGGCAGGTTTATGAGTTTATATATCAAATTTCAAATCCCAATTGCACTGAGAGAATATCAATTTTGTTTACCCACCTTTGAAATTGGGTGAACATGTTTCAGTCATATTTCGATGAACGTAATGGTCAAGGTGATATATTAACTCTCTTTTAAATAAATTAACACAGTTGGATATAAAAAATACTTTATAAAATCATCCAATATTCAGTTTAGATGTTTAATAAGGATCTTAACGGAAAATTATGTGATTTAAATAAGCAATTTATCAATCTCCCCACTCGATGCACCTATAACACGTGTATTACATAATTTAAAAACCTCTCTCTCTCTCTCTCTCTCTCTCTCTCTCTCTCTCTCTCTCTCTCTCTGAGGACAAAAATTAGCTAGCTCTCTTCTTTCCCTTCCTTTGCTTTAGGGTTTTCACCATCCTTATGCAGGGCGGGAAGGGAGGGCGTTATCCTTGTGCAGCGGCGGGAATGGAGGGCCTTACCTTTGGTAGTTATATTTTTCTTTCTCCTTTGTGATGTATTTGTTCACATTCAATAACTCTTCATTTCCATCGAGTGTTTTATCTCAATACCTCGTAAATGAGAGTTTTTTTGTGTTATTCCCAATTTTCCTTTCTCTCGGCTTCCCTTCGTCGCCGATCCTTCCTCCACCGCTCCTCTTCCATCAGCGATCCTCCATCGTCACCAATGCGTGGTCACCGATGGATCGACATCCATGCATGGTTGTGGTTGTGGTTCTGGTTAGCATCTCGAGGTCGTTGGAGATTTGTGATGCGTAGGCATGATCACAATGGTTCTAGTTGTGCAAATTAAGATGATTTTGTGATGTTGTGGGAATTTTTCAATTTATTCCTTTTTACATTTTCGATTGGATTTCCATCAAAGCTTACGGCGAGGTGTTTTTTTTTTTTTTTTTTTTTGCTGCAAAAGGTTTGTCTTGTTTGGAATTGGGGTATAGCCATTAGGCCGAGTCCCTGCCATCGTGATTGCTTGGTCCCCTTTCTAGGGACGAGTCTTCTACATGATGTTATCGTTTTGGAAAAAGAAAAAAAAAAGGAGCAATTATAGATATCCAACTGCGTAGATTTTGTGCAGGGTTACCATGTTCTAAGAGAAACTATTTTGATAATAAAATATAGGATCAATAACAAAGTGGGTAATGTTTACCCAATTTTAAAGGTCAGTGAACAAAATTTAACTCCCGCATTTGCCTATAACTTTGACACGGTTTAGGTGAAATTACAAAAAAAACCCCAAAGTTTCACTTATTTCACAGAGCAAACTCCAATTCTTTAATTTATTCAAATAAAACCCAAAGGTTTCAAGCGCATCACAATTCAACCCTTCCACTTATCTCCATCCATAACTTAACTGGTGGTTGGGATCAACCCAAAAGTTCCAAGCGCATCCCAGTTCAACCTTTCCACTTATCTCCATCCACAACTTAGCCGGAGGTTGGGCTTGGAACCCTTCCTTAATAAACTTAAACAAAAGATGCACCGGTAGTTAGTTGATATAAATGCACAACAAGCAAATGTACATACATTAGTTTTTTATATCACCACATTAATTTCAACGAGAAATGTTAGGAACACAATTATCCGAACACAACAAAAGATGCTTGATTTTGGTTTAATTTTTTTGTTGAGTGACTGTATCCCGTAGTAGTATTCTAGTGTTTTGTAGTCATGGGCAAAATTAGTACTAGCCCAAAGTTATTACTACTATTATGGTCATATACAATCCATGTTGAAAGTCGTTTTTTTTTTGTTGTTGTTGTTTATTTATTTTGTTAGGTCAAATTGTAAAAAAAGAAAAAGTGTAATCGAATTCGAGACTTACGCCTACTCATTTTTTAATGTCACAGCTTGTCTACTTTAGGTTAATTGTTTTTCTCCTATTTATTTTTAAATCTGTGATATCATAAAATAGGCTAATAGCATTGAAAATGTGTTTATTTTTGTTAGGAGCATTACTCTCGCTTGTTCAGCACAACCAGCTTTTCATTAGCCCGTCGTTACATATGATACGACACCGTTTGATGCTAGTTACCACAACCAAACAAACGCGAGGGAGAAATTCCAAAAATCAAAAAATAATCCGGCCCGCAAAAATTCCCGAGCAAAGTACAAAATTCCAAAACCCCTGCCACGCTGGCAATCCGATACAACCCAAACTAACCAATCACAAACGATCCCTCCGTCCCTATATAAACCCACAGACCTCTCCCCAATAACACCATCAAAACCACTTCGCCTCAAAATTTTCCCTCCCTGCAACCCTTTCTCTCTCATCAAACTCGTTTTCAAATTTCTCAGCCATGAACTCTGCAGCACCATCCAAGAGCAATGGCGGCCGAGGCAAACCCAGGGGCACAAAGGCCGTTTCCAGATCTCTCAAAGCCGGCCTCCAATTCCCAGTTGGCCGAGTCGCTCGCTTCCTCAAGAAAGGCCGTTATGCTCAGCGCGTCGGCTCTGGTTCTCCTGTTTACCTCTCTGCTGTTCTCGAGTACCTTGCTGCTGAGGTATGTATCAATCGTGACTGTTTTTCTGTTTTCTTTTTTCGTCATTTACTCTCGACGTTATTGGGAATTTTTGTGTGAAATTGGCACTCACTGTTGATTTGATGTGTAGGTTTTGGAGCTAGCGGGGAATGCGGCGAGGGACAACAAGAAGAATAGGATTGTTCCGAGGCACATTCAGTTGGCTGTGAGGAACGATGAGGAGTTCAGCAAGTTGTTGGGATCGGTGACAATTGCAAATGGCGGAGTTTTGCCCAACATTAATCAGGTTCTCTTGCCGAAGAAGGCTGGGAAGGGAAAAGGCGAGATTGGATCTGTTTCTCAGGAGTTCTAGGGTTTTTAGGAGTATCGATTTTCCTCTCTGTTTTGGAAATCGTTAGAGTAATTTTGGTTGGGTTTAACTGCTTCTTTAAGAAGGTTCTGACGAATCATTTTGTTAATACTAGTATTGTAGTGGACTTGCTCATCTCAACTACTCTGGCATATATGGAAAATTAGTACTTTCAATGACAAGAATCACTATATTGATTGCACTTTTTCTGTCTGAATCGAACTCTGGCCTTTTGCATATACGAATCCCTGTGATTTGAAATCAAGATTGACCTGGTGTTTTCTAAATCTTCGCCTTTGAGGAAAGAAAATTCACCATGTACATCAATCTGGAAGAATAGTAGAAATGCTCTATTTAGCAAGTTTTGAGTTTAGAATTTAGATCAGAATGTGAAGGGCATAATACATCCATATGAGCGTTTGATGAGTCTACACAAGGCTTTCAACTTGATTGGGTATTCCGTTGAGAGACGGGGAGGAATTGATCCCATGAATTAGGCAAGGTGTGTTAAATTGATTCAAACATTTGAGTCTAGTACATATTTTTACAACTAAACTTACAAGTTACAACCAACTAGTCCATGTCGAAAATAATAATAGAAATGCCGAATGTGCTTTGATTAGACTTATGGACAATTATGAGACATACTTTATAAAGTGAATGTTTTTGATTGGCGATCACCAAAATGATAGAGTTTGTATATGATAATGTGGCAAATTGGTTGTAAAAATGGGTATGCAACTACACTTTCCCAATCAATTGCCTTGTTTTTTACAGCTAAACTTGGAACTAAATTAACCAAAAAAAATTATTTTTTTATCTTCCAATCCTTTTATCTGGATTCCCTTTGTGCTTGTTATGATCAAAACTGTAGTTTAAAGGAACAGGCCTGGCCTGGCCACAGTTCTAACCCGGTTATTTATTGGGCTTTAACCGTAGTGTGGAGTGGTGAACCTCTTTAGTCAACAAACCTGTTTAAAGGAAGTCTTGGGCCCATTTATGATCTTTGGAGATGTTGACTCACGGCCCCGCAAAATAGGAAATAAAACCAAGAGTTCGACTCGTTGCATTTTTAATTTGTCACATTAGACCCTACGCTTTCAAGTTGGTTCCAACTTCCAATTTAAACCCTTGCTCCAGCTCTACTGAACGTACGTTCGAAAAACTACAAAAAAAGAAAAAGAAAAGAGCGATTTGCATCTCCCAGTAGATTTAGGCCATGTTCCACTAAAAAAAAACTAGTTTTGTTTTAACTAAAAACCTACCCCATTCCACTAAAAAAACCAACAAAAAAAACACTTAATTCCATTAACCTAAAAAAAAACCAAACCACTTTAATCATGTAAAGTTACGAATCTGCCCCACTTCAAACCCCTTATCCTTTGGGTACAAGGGTAGTTTGGTAATTTGGTAACACAACTCAAAAAACCAAAAAGCTAAAAAACTAGTTAGTGAAACTAGTTGGTTTTTTTTGTAAAACTAAAGATAAAAAAAAAAACCAAAAAACAAGTTAGTGGAACATGGCCTTACTTTTTCCCTTTTGAACAGCCCTCCCATCAAATTTTTTGGATTTACAATCATATAGACAATTTCATATGGTACTCCAAAAACACAGAATAATTACTCGCTTAAGACATCCTCTCATAGTCCATGTTAAATTCATGTACACAGTTAAGTAAACACTCACGTAAATGTGCGAGAAGCGCACACACTTCTGGTGTAACATGTGTGCACTTACGTAAATAATTATATATTCCTCTTATACATCACGTGGGGAGCGGGGGCCCTGTAGCATCTCACTACAGGGTGTGATGAGTGAATCTTGATAGTTAAAAGTATTTTGGACGTTCCAGATTTTAAATAAACTATTCGCGCAAATAGTTTAACTCTTTGTGCAAATAGGTTATTTAAAATCCGAACCGTCCAAAACAAGAACAGACAGTCGAGATCCTCAGTACACACCTGTAGTGACTTGCTCACTACAATCTACAGACCCCGGTTCCCATCATTGCTTGAATCAATTGGTACTTAGGTGGTAGTTACCATAGTATTTTGCAAAAGATTAGCGATGCTATATTTAGGGTATTTCCAATGGTATAATTAAAATGGATGTTGAAAAAGAGAGAGAAGATTTTTAATGACGAATGTATTTGATTGAAGAAATGATTGATCTATTAGATTTGGTTATTGTGTAAAGGTTGCTAAACTTTGATTATGCAAAGGCCAAAAGTTGGTTATTAGTTAAGAAGTTGATAACTTGAATTTTATTCCATTGTGAACTCTTTTTGGACAACACAGTGCTAACTTTTTAGCAGAATGGTATTCGCCCATTCGTGGATGACACAAATCTCAAAGGAGAAGAATATATAAGGTCTCAACTACTCGAAGCAAAAAAAATCAAGAATTTCACTCATAGTGTTCTAGAAAAGGTATTCGGATGGTGCGAACTTGTGAAGATTATAGATTGCAGGAAGAACTTCAAACAGATTGTTGTGCCAATCTTCTAGGAGTATGACATTGACTGCCTGACTTGCGGAAGCAAACAATGGTTATTGAAAAAAAACATTTGCCAAGTGTGGAGAGCATTTTAGAGAGGGTTCGGATGGCAAGGTGCATGGAAAAGTGGGGATCCGGGAATCTTGTACTGCGGTGCCGCACTACAACCCTGTAGTGCGGCACATGAACCATTGATCTTGGTATTCAACGACTCGGATTTTACCTCGGCAACAGACGGCTCGGATCATAGAAGTGCCGAGATAAAATCCAAGCTTTGATTGCGCAATCAACGGCTCAGATGCCGCACTACAGGATCCCAATTCCGAAAAGTGGAGGGCATCGGTTATTAATGCTAGGAACACAAATTTGCCAAGTTGGCACTTGCGGAATGTAGCCATTGGGTACTTTCCTTGACCCTTCTCATATTTACTTGCATTAAAATGACCTTAAAAAAGCACCAATAAGCATTAATCCACTTTTAATATTGTAGAAATCATTGGGTTATGCCATTGGGATTACCTTAATAATTGGTAAGGGTCAATTAGTTTACCTAAAATATCCTCGGGGGCAAAACAGCGGCTAAAGATGGAAGGATTGAAGAAGGAAGGACAAAATTGGAATTCTATTGAAGACGTGTAGTGTAATGTAATCATCTTTGATTTGAACCATGGTTTTAGCTAATTAATGGGAGGTCAACTCCTGATACTGAGCGCTACGTGTTTATCATGCACGGTCAGGATTTACTTTCACGATCTGTCCAAGTGCCCCTCCAACGACCTCTTTTAACTGTCTCTTTCTCCGATATAAAACGCTCATCTCTCTCCAAGACTCAAGACCCACTTTATCAGTCCTCTCAACTCCAGAAGAAGCTCCGCAGCGGTTATGAGTATTTGTTCAATTAGATGCTCTTTATTCAGGTGAGTTTTTATTTATTCAGAGAACCGTCTTCATCAATTCATTTACCTTCATTCAAGGTTTTTTGTTGTTGTTGTTGTTGTTGTTGTTACTTTTCCCGTAATACTATGTTAAAGATTCAATTGTTTTGTATTCCGATAATCAAATATCTTTATAGCGTTATACGTATAATGCATTTGGTTTTTGGTTTGTACACCTTGGGGTTAAAGCTTTAACATCAATTCGACAATAAAGAAAGCTTCAACCGTAGATTCTGTGCTTGCTATTTTTCAATTGTTCTCCGAGATTTGTTTTTCCAGAACTATACAGTACAAACTTTTTTTTTTTATCAGATACAGTACAAACTTGAGTTCTGTGGGTTGGACATAGTGTTGGTTTTTTTTTTTGGTGCAGCGTCACTATCGATGGTGTCTTATACGTAACTTTTTTTTGTCTTTTTTGGTTGTTTCCTTAGTTAACTGAATTTTTCTGGAAGTATAAACAAAAATGTCAAATGTGGATGCTCTTGTCAGTTAGAACTTGTATGAGGTTTGTTATGCCCACAGATCGCTTTGTAGGGAACACTTTGAGGTCCCACAAAAACAATCTGAGTTGTTCATTAATTTTAAAATATATTGTTGAGTGGTGCTAAAGAAAATCAACTCAATTGGAAGGCTTTCAGTACTTGATCCAAACACTCAATTTTTTTGATTCAGTGTTATCAGAAATTGAAAGATTTCTTAAATAGTATATTCTTAAATCAATTAACAACTCGGATTGTTTGTGTGCGCATAATTTTTCCGTGTAGTATTTGGTTACTTTTTTGGTGCATTGTGCCAGTTTCTCATTTTGTGTATCTGTCGATACGTTCCATTTAGCCCTAGATCAACTTTATGTTATTTTCATCAACTCTTTTGGTCTTAATCTTTATCAGCCTTATGGTGTTTTGGGCTCAAATGGTTGTAAAATGATGCAAATGCAATAATTTCACATGCTTAAGTTTGTCCCCTCAATGTTAGACTAGGTAAGGATGGAGGGCAAAGGACCTAATTTTGCTCTTCATCTCCAAGTGCAGGGGGTGGAGCCAGGATTTTTGTTCAGGGGGGCAAGAATTAGACACGTTCAGGGGGGTGGAAGGATTTTGGTTCGGGGGAGCAAAAAAAATAAAATCAAAAAGGGGTCAATTAGCAATTTTGTGAGGTATACTAGTAAAATCCCTATAGAAATTTGGGGGTCAGGGGGGTCAACTGATACAGTTAATTGAAGTTTTAGTTTCTAAGTTTTCAAATAGATCGCAACTTTGCATTAGTGGCGAAGGTATGCATTTGTTGGCTTTAATCTTCTTTCGTTTGATGAGTGTGTGATCATTCGTGCATTTTTAGCTATCAAAATGTAGTGGACATGAGGGATGGTGCATCATGGCATACTTTGCTCAATAAGTAGGAAGAATTGGATGAACATTTAAGGCACGTGCGGGCTTTTTAACTTTGAACTACCGTGGCATGATTAACAATGAATTAGGACATTTCGTTTCCAAAAGCCTATCTGTGCTAGCTTTGAAATTGTGTGGGTAGCCTAGTTGATTGTCTCTACTACTACTACTACTACTACTACTATTTGTTGGTGGAGACAATGTCGTGCGTTGAAGTGATCGAGAGAAAAGACAGCGAAGTATATATGGCCGATTTTTAGCAAACAAACTGGCAGAACCTGTTGCGACTATTGATTTCTTGAAGCATAATTGTGGAAGGTAACGATCAAAATATCCGAGTTCTAATGACATTTTTTTGGGGGGTTATTTGTGGCTTCTTTGACACAGGATGTCCTAAGACCATAGCTTACTTTCTGCTTAATACAGCACTGCTTGGTATAGTCCTGGTTATGTTTTTAAGTAATTGCACACTCTATATATCTTTCTTCTATGGCCAAACTTCACATCAGTTGATCATGCATGCGATTCTCCTCACAAACACAAATTTATTAATTTTGATTTTATATTTACAGGTGTTGCTGAATTTGGAGATGGAGCTATCAGGTTTCTTTGTTCAACACCATAAGTCAATAGTAACATACGGTGGTTGGTTTAGGTGGGTTAATGTATTTAAACAAAGAATTATGGTACAAAGAATTATTCTTTGTTTGGCAAATTATGATTAAATTAAACTTGATGCAATCCAATTATTTGCAATGTTTCGTTTAACTTTGTGCAAATACCCTGTTTTTTTTTTTTCCCAGCGAATATCGTACTTTACTCCACTTTTATAACCCTCGCTTACCCCCCCCCCCCCCCCCCCCTATCTGCAAGGGTCACTTGTCAGCTTTCACAATTTCTCTTCTGCACTAATGCTAGGGTACCGAAGTTGGGATAGCAAAATGTGTCGCCGGCGTACGGAGCCTACCTTTAAGTCCCATGTGAATGACTAACCAGTTTACTTATGTTAGTATTAATCGATATCTACTTAACTCCTTTTTATTTTGCATTTCGGTGTTTTTTTCCTTCATATTATTATGCTTTAGGTAATGACTCCACTGTCATCACGGCCTGGCTCTGCCTCTGCTCCGCACGCCTCCTGTACATTTTCGGTACCCCAACTTCAATACCCATAGTCGTTCTCTTCTAGCTTTCAATACCCATAGTCATTCTCTTCTAGCTTTCACTAGTATTTCTTTCGTGGATAATGTGATTATTTCCCCAAAGTGTAGTATTTGTGTTCTCTAAAAGAGTGAAAATGGTGGAGTAATACAACTAAAATGACAATAACAATAAAAGGTGGGGCCAAGGCCAATTTAAGAAAAGTGGGGCCCTTTATGCATTTGACAACTAATTAAATGATACAGTGTTCAAAAAATAGTACTGCAATTTTTAACATTATGCATATCATTACAAATATCTAAAACAATCGCTTAAAATCACCTTTCTAGCATTGTTGATGCGGAAAGTGCTCGGAAGTGCTAATTCGGTCGTATAATCATTTTTTCTTAGTAGAATTTTACACGTTCATTTATAATTATTATAATTTTATAGAACTATTATACAAATTTTTGGGGCTTCTAATTTTTTAAAAACTTTGGGAGCCAAAGCAAATGCCATGCCAAGGCCGGTCCTAACAATTTCAAGGCGAGTTCATGGACAGTATAATAAAAGTAAGGGTCCCTTTGTCTTAAATTATTGGAACAATCTTTATCTAGCGCAATTAAAAAATCTTATTTATTATATAGAATTTTAGTAAAATTCATGTCACATTTTTCAGATTAATCATTCATCTCAGTAAGAGAAACGTAAGAGTAAACATTATGACCAGATTTTAAAAAAAAATCACTAAAAATGTGAAAAACAATTAAAACAAAAAGACTATAAAAAAAATTCTAATCAGTTGTTACTATTTTAATACCTCTATTTAAGATCAAAAGCAAAAAGTTGAAAAAGTGATGCAAATTTCGTTGAATAGTCCATAACTCAAGTGAAAGTAAAAGCCGTGAGATGGTGACTGACGGTGATGGTGACTGTACATAGTTGTTAAAAGAGTGTATAGAGATCTCGTTGCATCCAAAACATTTTAGAATCATAAAATGGTGTATTGATTGCACGAAATCCCATTCTCGCGTCTTAAACCTTCTTTTTTTTCCTGTTGTTTTTTTCAGGGGCTAAAAAAGAACAACACATCTGAGAAGAGAAAAAGTAGCACTAGGCTATTCGCTGTTTTTACAAAAAAGAAAAAGAAAAGAAAGGGTCAAGTTCACAAAATCTCGATTCATCTTTGAGTTGTGTGCATAATATGGGTACTTCATGGGCAGAAGGATCTCGTTTATCTTTCTTTCCCATCCCAACACAGCACGATGTCTTCGTGTCTTTCAGAGGCGCCGATACTCGTAAAAACTTCACTAGCCATTTGTTAGCCGCTTTTGAGCAAAATGGTTTTCGCCCATTCAGGGATGACAAAAATCTCAAAAGAGGAGAATATATAAGCTCTCAACTACTCGAAGCAATTGAAGATTCAAGAATTTCACTTATAGTGTTCTCGAAAAGGTACGTTGACTCGGAATGGTGCCTTGATGAACTTGCGAAGATTATGGATTGCAGGAAGAATTTGAAACAGATTGTCGTGCCAATCTACTATGACATTGACCCATCTGACTTGAGGAAGCAAACAAAGGTTCTTGAAAAAACAATTGCCAAGTGTGGAGAGCATTTTAGTGAGGGTCCGGATGGCAAGGTGCGAAAGTGGAGGGCAGCTCTTATTGATGCTACAAATTTGCCAGGTTGGCACTTGCCGAATGTAGCCAATGGGTACTTTCCTTGACCCTTCTTTGTTTATTTTGAGTTTCAAGACCGAATTTTTTTTTAAATTATTAATCAATCATTATTCATATTTTTTCCCGATCATTACCACTATTTTAATTAATATTTTTAGTTCTCTCTATGTTATCTTCATTACTCCCTCAAATCATTACCCTAAAAAAACAAACTTAGAACTCAAAACCAAACAAATTCTGATATTTAAATGACCTTAAAATAGCACCAATACACAAGCCACTTGTATTATTATTATTGGAGGTGTGGGTGGAATTTACACTCTCTTACGTTTATTATTCTTTCCAAAAATCACCCCTTCTCTCTCACAGCACGGTCCCCAATAAATTTTCGCTTCAATTACTATTCTGATTTCTCTATATGTATCTCTTTCCAAACAATGCTCAAATAACCTTCCTCAAAAACCAAACCAAACCAAACAGGGTAACACTTCGAACTTTGAATTTATCTAAAATTTGTGCTTGCCGTCACAAGAAAAGGCCTTATCATAACTATTGACTGATTTCAAAATCACTGGTGTGCTTGCTTACAACTGGTTTATTTGATTAGAACGATTCATCCTGTAGTCATGACTATTATAAATTTATTTTTTTTGTGCGGTCAATTAACGCACAAATTGGCAGAGATGAAGCAAAGTTTATTAAGATGATCATTGAAGAGGTTCAACTAGAGTTGCTGGCTCCTAAGGCTGGGAGTTATCAATTTCTTTGGAACCAGTCCATGCAGAATTTTGTTTTGGAGTCAATTGAGGCCCTTGCTAATAGACGGTGGGATCGGCCTCTCAAGATTAGTCAGGGTGCGCTTAAATTTGCTCAGACAATTGAGTTATCAAAAGTAAAGTTGGACTAGAGTCTCAAGGCCCAAGTGGATGCCGTATTATGTTTGGATGGATTAAATAGTGAGGGTAGACTAAATAAAAGGGGTATTAGATATAGAGGGCGGACCCACAATGATATGATGTTTATGAAGTATTTTGCTTGGATGATTTTGTAAGAAAGGGGAATAAGTTTGGGTGGATGATGTAAATAACTGTCAAAATAATTATTTACTTTTGTAAATATCCATAGTAAAGTTGGACTAGAGTCTCAAGGTCCGACTGGATGCTGGATTAAGTTTGTGTGAATTAAACAGTGAGGGTCGATGAAATAAAAGTGGGAATAAGATATAGAATGTGGACCCACAATGATGTGATGTTTATGAAATGTAATAAATTAGTACTTGGTTTGGATGTTTTTGTAAGAAAGACAATTAAGTTTTGGTGGACAATGTAAAAAACTGTCAAAAGATTTATTTGCTCTGTGGATATGTATGTCAGTTATGCCTTTTTTTAATTAGAGAAATCCAGTAATTAATTAAGTTTTTATCTAATTGTAATTAGTTTTTATATTAATTTTTTTAAAAGTAAAAATTTACAAAGCTTAAAGTGGTGGTCAACCCGTTTATTATTAATTTTTTTTATCGGCATCAACCCGCTTATATTCTCGTCTCTTGTTCTCCTAATGCTAAAACCATCAAACCATTTTTCGCATCAAATTAAAAATCTATAATAGTAGTTTAATTTGGTGCAAAAGAAAATTAAAAAAAATGTGGGTAAGTACTTTATTTTTTTGATCCGAAATAAAAAAAAATTTTAAAAACTTTTTCTTCCCTTTTTCGGTTCTTAGAAAAGAAAAGAAATTTCAAAATTTCATTTCAACTTTTCCTCCATTTCTCCTCAATTTTCCCTGCTATTTATTTTTAATCATTTTCCCTAAGTTATAAACCGAGCTACTAAAACTAGCAGTTTGCCAGTTTCATTGCAAAAAAAGGATAGAGAAATTACAAAACTCAAAAATTCCAGTGCGACTGAAATTCCAAAACCTACCGCCACGCTGGCAATCCGATTGAACCCAATACTAACCAATCACAAACGATCCTCCGTCTCTATATATAAACCCACAGACCTCTCCCAAAAATCATCTCAAAAACCACTTTCTGCAAAAGTTCCTTCCCCCCGCGCTCACTCTCTCTCACATCAAACCCTGCTTTCGTCATCACCATGAACTCTGCAGCACCATCCAAAACCAATGGCGGCCGAGGCAAACCCAGAGGCACAAAGGCCGTTTCCAGATCTCTCAAAGCTGGCCTCCAATTCCCCGTCGGCCGAGTCGCTCGCTTCCTCAAGAAAGGCCGTTATGCCCAGCGCGTTGGCTCTGGCTCTCCGGTCTACCTCTCCGCTGTTCTTGAGTACCTCGCTGCTGAGGTAAGTGTCAATCGTTTGATAATTTTCTTTTTCGTCAATTACTCGGCGTTATTGGAAATTTTGTGATGAAATGTGAACTTACTGTTGTTGATTTGGTGTGTAGGTTTTGGAGCTAGCAGGGAATGCGGCGAGGGACAACAAGAAGAATAGGATTGTTCCGAGGCACATTCAGTTGGCTGTGAGGAACGATGAGGAGTTCAGTAAGCTGTTGGGATCGGTGACGATTGCTAATGGTGGGGTTTTGCCTAACATCAATCAGGTTCTCTTGCCGAAGAAGGTTGGGAAAGGGAAAGGAGAGATCGGATCTGTTTCTCAGGAGTTCTAGGGTTTTTAGGAGTTGTGAATTTCCTCTTATCGGTTTTGAAAATAGTTATATATGTCTGTTGGGTTTGGGTGCTCTGCTTTTGATGAACCATTTTTTGTTAATACTACTAGTATTGTAGTGGACTTGTTCATCTCAACTACTTGGTCACATATGGAAAATTACCATATTGATTGCATTTTTTCTGTTTGAATTGAACACCGGTCTTTTTCATGTTCGAAACCCCCTATGATTTGAAATCGAGATTGAACCATTGTCACTATGTAATAATGTAACCTCACTTGTTTTACACTGCCCTCCTCCTTTTTCTCTTGACCTAGTTATGATTCATGAATTTGCCTTCCCCGTGGATAGTGAGTGACATTTGAAGTTCAAGGCTTTGTTCGGTTTGGATTTCGAGGGAGGGTTTTGGGAGTAATAAGTAGAGAGAGATAAAATTTTATTGGGACCGTGTAAGATGGGTCTTGAAATCCAAACCGAACAAGGTGCAATTGCCTCTGTTTTTACTGCCAAATAAACTTTGAAACTAAATTAACAAAAAAGAGTAATTGTTAGGAACAATACTTCTGCAGTTTATTTTATGCTTGTTCGATCCAGTAACAGGCCTGGTCACAGTACTAACCCTGTTAAGCAATGGGCTTTAACCATCGAAGTATAAGTTTTGAGCCCATTTATCATCTTGGGTCTTGACGCACGTTCCCGCATATAATTTTAATTTGTCACATTAGACCCTACACTTTTGAGTTGGTTCTAATTCCAACCATTTCTCCAGCTCTATTGAAAATACTTTAACAAAAGAAGAGTTAACCGATTTGTGCTTCCCAGTAGATTCTTTCCCCCCATTTGAACAACCACCGGAAGGTCAAGGAAGTTGGTGACCTGATGACAAGGGAACCAACTGATCATGAAACACCATGAGCAGCAGGATGTTGAGGTCTGAAATTCGAAGTTAAATTTTTTATTTGCCTCTTCCTAATCATCATGACCCATTAGATCTATTTTTTTCCCTTCATTGCTCGTCTCTTTCTTTTGCCTTCCACTAGTGATAGTTCCTTTCCGAACGAGGGTGTAATCCAAAAATTGTATGATAAAAAAAATAGAGAAGATTTGTATACGAGTTACAAATGATAAGTACTGTATAAAAGAATATGGACAAGAGTAGTGAACGATGTTTTTGTAGTCTATAACTTTGTGTTTAATGGTCCCAAACACCGGTGGCACTACGTTTATGACACAACGGTCATATGATCACCCTAGGTTAAGAATGTTGTATACATATTATTCAAATGATAGTTATATGCAGCTAATTTTATCCTATTCCACTGCATGTCGAACACCCAAACTCATTATTTTCATTCTTTGAACACCCATTCTAAGTTCACTCGTTCATGATTTGTCTCCGATTTAATAGGATTATAAAAAGTACAAAATACTAAAATTTGACCACAAGTAAGGGCAAGAGCATCTGTCTATCTAAAAAGGAATCTTGTCTATTTTAGCTACCAAAATGAGGGAATTTGTGATGCAACAATCTCTCTATACTCCTCGGGAGCCGAACCATTGCTACAGTACCGAGCTATTAGAGCAAGTGCACCAATGGATAGCAAAAGATGCTACTCAACAGTGTCAAAATGCATTTTACCTTGTCAATCTTTTCTCTCAAACTCCACCAATGCTCTTTACTCTCCTCTCTATCTCTATTAAATATTATTTTTTCATTACAATAATAAAAGTTTGACACCAACAGCCATAGAGAGATGAGAGAGAACGCAAGGAATGTGACCAAAACTAATAAAATACTCCATCGCTAGTGAACCGTTCCTAGCAATCTCTGACGAGTTTTTCTCACAGATGTAAAAATACCTAGCCTTTTACCTACTCTTGTGGAGGTGGTTTTTTGGGTTTTTCCTCTCTTTAAATAGTTAATTGTGTGGAAACTTTTATATCCATCTCAAAACCAATTGGCAATGAGTGGAAAGGTCCCAACATATATTAAATGATCACCCATTCTACTCCTAAGCAATGTGGGACATTTGTTACTTAACATCCCCCCTTACGTGCAGCCGCATTTGAAGTCTGTCACATGTGGCAATTTTTTGGGTCCTATCATCGTGCAATACGTCTTTTTGCTGGTCTGTCATCGTGGGGTGTGGATTGTGAATTATTATTTTTTAAATGTGGAATGGAATGGGCCCCGCTTTGATACCATGTGAAAACTTTTATATCCATCTTAAAACCAATTGGCAATGAGTGGAAAAGTCTCAGCATATATTAAGTGATCACCTATTATACTCATAAGCAATGTGAGACATTTGTTACTTAACATGTTTCTTTTACCTAGGCTTCTGCACATGCTCTTAACACCTAAGCATTGTTCATCTGTAAACATTATTCTATTCGTTTTTATTGTCTCTCTCCTCCTCTTCTCTCAGGTTGGGCCACATGGGAGGAATAAAAAATTTATATTTTAGAGAAAATGGATAAAAAAATACATAAGCTGTTGGAGAGAGTTCTTAGGTAAAATAAAATATTAATTTTTTTCTCTTTACTTTATCTTGTTTTATGCTAGACTGTTGCACTTGCTCTAATGCTAGCAAATTAATATCTTACTACACATTTTTTTTTATGACTTTTAGCCCTATTAAACTAATCATAAACGCTTATAGAGTTGCATCAGGTAATAATAATGCTTATGCATAGGAAAGCTCGTTTAGGACAACTGTAAAATCTTATTTATTTTTATGTTTTTCAATCACATTATTCAAACTCATTTGAGATTTTACGTACATATTACTAATTAATTGGGCTAATAGAGTTGAATTAAATTTTTAACACGTTTTTTAAAATTTCTGAAGTTGCCATTGGTCTCGAACACCAAGGAAGGGATATTGATATTTATCTATACGTAAGGGGAGAAAGAAATGAGTGAGATTTCTTTTAAAAAACAAAACCAATATAACTCTCCCATTTCTTATTTGTTTTACTCTTTAAAGCAGCGTTTTAAGAGAAGGTCTAGAAGGCTAAGTACTTGCCACCTAGGTGCTAGAAGACCCCTCGTTAACTAGCCCGCTAGTCGCCCAACTAGACTGACTAGTCCGACCAGGCACCGAGTACTCGGCCCTGGAATTTAGAAGGTGCCTAGCTGCCCTGTGAGCGCCTAGCGAGTTTTAGAGCCTTGTTTTATAGTGTACGGTATCATAATATTTTTGCAAGTAGCTTAGCCTTTGCCCTCGAATAAAATTTGCACCACCATAACTCTTTTCACCTTTTTACTTTACTTTTCCATATACACGTCATATATTTTCCTGGTGGTCGACAATACCTCTCTCTATTTCTTCACCAAAACCTTATTGGCACCTAAGATTCAATAGGGATAAACAATTGTATGATAAAAATACAACTACCATTTTCTTTTGCTAAATTAATTTTACTATTGATGGATAAAATTATATGAAAATGATTTAAAATTAATTGAAAGTCAAATACTTCAAATCTAATCCAATTTTACTAATTGACCTATACATGCGCCCAGTGCACAACACATTCGATTATTACTTGTTGGACTCGTGTTTTTTGGACATCTCACATCGTTTCCACATAATAATTAGTTTCTTTTAATTAAGTATTTGGTGTGGAATTTAATATTGCCGAGTTAGTTTACGTTGAATTGTTACTCAAGCGAGGGAAATAAAATGGTTGAACAATGAGCTGATTCAATTAAAATGTCACAATTGAGTTATGAAACTAGTTACATTAAAATAGCGGGACGAGTGCTTAAGAATTTAAGGTAAAGACGTTTAATTGAAAAGAAGTAGGTATTGAAGGAGTTTATTGTAACAATGTTAAAATTATAGGGCCTTATTGCTATTTGCAGGTAAACGATTCTTCTCGCGCACAGATTTAAGAATTTTTCTTTTCCGTTCCCGCGCTCCCATTACAACCTTTGCCAAGCTGGCAATCCGTGCCCTCCCTTACCCACCAATCAGAACAAACCTCCCCCTCAAGCCCTCCCCTTCCACTTCCTATATATACATAACTTCCTCATCTCTCTCCTCTCATCAAATTCGATCTCGTGTTCCTCCACTATCTCTGTCTAGGGTTTCCAATCACCAACACAAAATGAGTTCTGCAGCTTCGACCAAAGGAGGCAGAGGCAAGCCCAAGTCCTCCAAATCTGTCTCTAGATCTTCCAAGGCTGGCCTCCAGTTCCCCGTCGGTAGAATCGCCCGTTTCCTCAAGGCTGGAAAATATGCCGAGCGTGTCGGCGCCGGTGCCCCAGTTTACCTCTCCGCCGTCCTTGAATACCTCGCTGCCGAGGTAACCCTAGAAATTACGGCGTTGTACTGTGGAAAGATTCGATTTTTTTTTGTTTGTTTAGAATTCGTCTTTTTTTTTTTTTTCCGGATTGGATCTGAGTGGTGTGTGCGTGTTTGTTGACAGGTACTTGAACTAGCGGGGAACGCCGCGAGGGATAACAAGAAGAATCGGATTGTTCCAAGGCATATACAGCTGGCGGTGAGAAACGACGAGGAGTTGAGTAAGCTTTTGGGGACCGTTACAATTGCGAATGGTGGTGTTTTGCCGAATATTCATCAGAATCTGTTGCCGAAGAAGGTTGGGAAAGGGAAGGGCGAGATTGGATCTGCTTCACAGGAGTTTTAGGGTTTTGTTGTCTATGAGAGATATATGAAGTTGAGTTGTCACATGTTTGAAGGATGGAGTAGTTTGTGTCTGCCTTATTATGATATGATGATCGATGTAAACCCCCATTTTGCGGATTGTTATTGAATATAAAAGCAGTTCAATAACCCTGTTTTGATCTTGATTGATACATCATTATACATGAGATGATATTGTTTGGTTTTTTTGCTCTGGGTTGTTGACTAGTACATGATTTCTAGACTTTCCAATAGGGTTGAAGGAATGTGTTTGTACTGGTTTTAATCTTCTCTTCGCAGTTGTATTGTTCAATTGATGGATTCATCTCCAGTTCAGTTTATTTATCTGGTTCTTTATTTTTGCAGATTCATTTTTGTATGCTAACACCAAATTCGTGTTATGTCTATAGGCAACCGTAGTTACTTTACAGAAGTGCTTCTAGGTGTTTAACTGTGGTCCTTGAGTTGAAATCATTCACCTTTCTTAACTTGTGTTTTCATCATCTTCTGTCGATTGGCTGGGAATCTTAACGGTATGTTTTGTGCTTAATTGACTGACTCTTGTTGTTTTGCAAGTAATATGTAGCATGTCTTAGTAAGCTGTTTGGCACTTTGGCTGCATCACGAGTGTTTTTGACATATTGCGAAGCATGTATATAGTGGGTGCCTTCTATTAAATGTCATTGAATATTGGCTGGCATTCATCCTAACTAGGATGAATATCATCAGTTCAATATTTTACAGGCCTGATGATTCATTTAGCAGTTGGAAGGGAAATTTGGCCTTCGAATTTCTGTCTCCATGAATTTCATGAAGATTTCAACACCAAATACTGGCCAGTTTCATGTGTCTGAACTTTTAAGTTTTGCACAAAGTAGTTGTTACGTGTCTTTAATCTTATGATTTTTATACAGGGCTTGCGATCTTTTATGTTTGTTAGTAGGATCAATCATACTTTTTGCATCAGTCAAAACTTCTGGAAGCTTGTTTCCCTTACTGAATGATTCCATCCTTGCATTATTGGCGGTGTTGGATGAAACATTGCAATCTGACATAAGATTATCAACTGCATATTGTTTAGGAAAAATAGAAAAGCCGGCATTGACATAAAACTGCATAGTGTTGTGGAAGTTGGAGATGTTTCTGCATGTCAAAATGGAGATTAACTGCATTTGAAGGATTCCTAGATACTTTGTTGCCGATAAAGTGACCTTGAATTTGAAAGTTCTCAATGTTTTGCCTCGAATACTTTGGTTACTATCTCTTTGTACGCACGCACACAAATACGAAGGACAAACAAATAGATGGCTTACTTTATAAGTGTTCCACAGAGTTATTTGCCTACTTTTATGAATTCAATAAACTAATTTTCAGGGGACAAATGGTTCTCCTGCTATGCGGATAAATTGCTATGGCTTCTGTATGGATGGATGATTTGTGTTTCCTTTGCCCATTGACGTGATGGTGTGGATAGGACTTTATACTCTGATTCACTTGCTATGCTTATACACTGTGAGAATGTGAATGAATGCCATGACAAAGAAAGTTATACAGGCAATGTTGGGAGTAATCCGTGATTTTAGGTCTCTCCAACAGAACCTAAGTTAACGATAACCTATACTTCAAGATTCTGCACCAACATACTTCCCAGGTTTGTTTTTAGGAGTGATTGGTTTGTTGGTGTCATGTAGCTCAATACTTTAGTGTGATGTGGAGGATGAGCTTCACTCTATACTTTATCCCTTCACATCTCTCCAAAATTTTCATTTGTGAGATCATAACAAGGAAGTTTTGAAGGGCTAGCTTAGAGATCAGGGCATGCAGGGTAATGGCTCACTTGAGAGGTTTCTATATGACTACACGACAGTTATTGGGGTTAGAGACGAAGTCATGATTTTGGTTCGGGGGTGATGCTATTTTACGAGAGTCGACTGATTTTCATACCTCCAAATTGATTTCTACACTTTTTTTTTTGTCTTTGAGTGAAACTTTTATACTTCTACGTATAAAAATTTCATTAAAATAAAAGTTTCACTAAAAGACCCAAAAAAAAAAAGGAAGAGTGTGGAACTCACTCCCCTACTGATATTGTTGGAGGATGTTTTTAGGAGAGATTTTTTTTTCCCCCGTAAAAATCTGAAGAGAAAATGTTAATTACAAAGTCAAGCTTTGTTCTGGGATTTATTTCTCATTAAAACAAAAATAAAGGCTTGATTTAATTCTCATATGATCTTGAAATAAAAGTATTTTAGATATTTTTTAATGATTTGAACCATTCATATTTTAGGTAGCACTTATCACCCCGCCCCACTCTGTCAATGGTGTAATGCTGTGTACAGGCGTTTAGGTACTGTCAAAATAATTAAGTAGGAAATGTACCCAACAAGTGGGGATGTAGCTCAAATGGTAGAGCGCTCGCTTTGCATGCGAGAAGTACAGGGTTCGATCCCCTGCATCTCCATTCATTTTTCCCACGCTCTATCTTTTTCTTCTCTCATTTTTCCCTCTCAAACAGATCTTATCTCTCTGCGTCTGATGCCAACCCAAGTGAGTCGGTTTATCTTTTGATCAGAGTTATCAGAGCGCATTTTTGCTTCTCTGTATCGACTTTAATTTCTAGGGTTTTCCAATGGCGGTTCCGCTTTTCAACCTCGCTCCTGATTTAACCGTCTCAAGACTCTGCCTCGGTTTGTCCTCTCTCTCTCAATTGCTCTTCACTGTAAGTTCCATGTGCATCTTCATTTTCAATCCAAGAGTTCAATGTCCCTTTTTCTCACAGGAACCATGACGTTCGGTGAGCAAAACTCGTTGCCTGAGTCTTTTCTACTCCTCGACAAAGCTTTCAATTCCGGTATCAACTTCTTCGATTCTGCAGAAATGTAATTGTACCCGTATCTCTTCTCCTATGACTGTTCAATACCTGTTTCAATTCAGCTTCTATTAGCTCAGAAAAATACCTTACTGGAAAAAATCAGGTACCCAGTGCCTCAGCGCGCGGAAACTCAAGGTAGGAGCGAGGAGTACGTGGGCCGTTGGATGAAAGAGAGAAAAATTCCCCGCGACCATGTAGTGTTGGCTACAAAGGTTTTTCTTTATGTTTATTTAATTTGTTATGAGAATGAGAGATGTGATCTTGCACATCTGTTTTGTTCGAACATATTTGTTGATATGTATTATATGGATGCTGTTGAGCAAATTTTCAAAAGCACTCGTTTTGAATCGGTACTACAATGTTGGTTGAAAATGTCAGCGGATTTGAACGAATGCAAAAGGGGTTCGTTTTGAGGCTTTCTTTGTCTTTTCACTTGTGCCATCTAGGAATGCAGAAGTTATTAAGTTTGTTTAGAGCATCGGCACCCAAAGAGTGGTTTTGGAGGCGTGATCAAAACTTAATTCTTTATATCGCGATCTTGCTTTTGGCACATCTGTTTTGTTCGAACAGATTTGGTGTTGTGTATTCTATGCTTGCTGTTGAGCAAAACTTCAAAAACACTTGTTTTGAATCAGTACTACAACATTGTTTGTATATGTCAGCATAATTGAAAGAATGCAAAAGGGGTTCGTTGTGAGGCTTCCGTTGTCTTTTCACTTGTGTCATCTAGGAATGCAGAAGTTATTTAAGTTTTTTTAGAGCATCGGCACCCAAATTCTTCCTTTTGTAGATCAGAGCCAACATAGTTTACACAAAAAGTGGTTTTGGAGGCGTGATCAAAACTAAATTGTTCATATTGTGGTTTGAAAATGAATTATCCATTGGAAGAACTTTTGTCCGCATTTTGTAGAAATAGAGTTGGATGGAGATACTTTTATGCCTTGCTTTTGTGAAATTTTTTCTCACCTAGAGTATTCTTCTTGGAATTGAATCATTTTCCTTTGGATTCACTCTCTCATCTTGCGTTTGAAGTCGTCCTTTAAGAACTTGAATACAATATTATCCTGAATGGTTTGATACAGGTAAGTGGGCCGTCTGGACAAATGACCTGGATTCGAGGTGGACCGAAGTGTCTGGATGCAAGGAATATTGCTGAGGCCATTGACAACAGGTTTTCCATGCTCAACTAAAATCTGGTGTCAGTTTCCGTGAATGAGTGGGTAGTGTGAATGTTATGATACTATATCAAGTAACCTTAACCTGATTTTTGTGTTTATCAAATGAAACATGTGCAACACTAATTGTGCTTTGGGAAAGTTTTCATGATATTCTAAATGCCATACACCATTCTGTTTGCTTCTCTTTTCCAACAATTCAGCTTCAGGATATAGAATGAGAAGGCAATAAAATATGAAATAGACCTGTGATTCTGTGAATAACCCTCCTTAGATTTTGTCTTCAATAATGCTGCCAATTTTGTTTATTCATTTATTTATCTTCTGTTCTTTCGCTTTTTTACCCCAAGACGAGAGGGATTTTCACACAAGGGTTCTACGACACCTCATCTGCAGCATGCTTTACGTTATTGTGATGTGTTGTACGGAAGCTGACAGCCCTGAATTTGTCTTGGGCACACTTTCTTCGGTTACGTTATTTTAGGGGTTCCGAGATTAAAAAAGACTTACCGAAACAAATAGAAAATGACTGACCAAAGTTGCAACAAATTGTTTAAGTTAAACTTTAAGGTCTGAATCGTTGTAGTGGTGAAAACAGTGGTTTGTATTCCTTTCCTCTGCATTGGAGACAATGTCTTTGCATTCAGTTAGATTCATGAATCTTCCATTTGATGTCATTGTCAACGTGTTTGCTAATGGTTTTGTTTATTGATTTGATGCAGTTTGTTCCGCCTGCAAACTGATTACATTGACCTTTATCAAATTCATTGGCCTGATCGGTTTGTATGTTGATCTTACCCTACATTTTCGAAAACTATGTTGATAATAAGGGACAGATAGATAAATAACTTTTGAAATCTGGGACAGATGTTTCATTTAGCCAGAAAAATGAACTTCTATCACATATTTTCATTTTCGCACTCCACAACTGTTGAACCGTTTCCTCTTTTTCGTGTAGGTATGTTCCAATGTTTGGAGAAACTGAGTATGACCCAATTAAGCAGTTTGATTCAGTAGACATAGAGGAACAACTTGATGGTCTTGGTAGAGCTGTTGATGCTGGTAAGGTTAGTGATGATTTCTAGGCTCTGCTGCTTGAGTTGTGTGGGTTTCTGTCCCTGTATGGGTTCATTTGATAATGCTGTCGACCATTTTGATCGTAGATCAGATATGTTGGGCTTAGTAATGAAACACCGTACGGTATCATGAAGTTTCTTTATGTAGCCGGATGTGGCCCTGGCCGTCCTAAGATAGTATCTGTGCAGGTATTGTATGGTCATTTCTGGATCAGAATACCAACTCTTCATCATTGTGACTTTGTATGATGCATGTGTATCTGCAAGCTGATACTTATGTCTAACTCCTTTATTTGTTCTAGAACTCTTACCACTTACTTTGCCGGGCTTTTGATTGTGGGATGGCTGAATGCTGTCATCATGGGAGGTATTCCATGGGCGATACTGAGTAATTTGTCCCTAGTAATTTCATGTTGCTGACATTTTTAACATCAAATATTTCTTCCAAGATGAAGTTTGTAGATTTTTTGTTACTCTAATAGATTTATCTTATATCTGACTATTTTCCTGTTATTTTGGCATGTTCATTTAGCTTTTTGTTTAAAAATGGTTGTATATATGATAATTGTATTCTTTAACAAGTTGAAATGAAAGTTTAGCACCATGAAATTCAACCTTAACATTATCAGAGTTTCTTCTTTTATAGTTTGGACCCAGCTTTCTTGAAGCTTCTATGTGTGTTCTTATAAGCTATGCCATTCATATTTCTTCCTGTGTTTTTTCCTTTTTATATCTTGCCTCTAGTGTTTTGGGTCCTAAAATTTAGTTGGGGGACTTCTCATGACAATCCTGTAACAGGATTGTTAGTGTCTGGGCTTATTGTAAAGGAAATATGAATAATTTCAAATTCACTGGTAGTCTGGTACTTGGAAGCTTCAATTTTGTTTTAAACCGGCATAAGTACACACACAACACGGAAGAACTTGAAAGGTTTTTGTTTGTTTCCACTTTTTAATCATATCAATAACCGGTGGTTGACATGAGGAAACATTAAGCAATAGACTCAATTAAACACCTTCTCGTTTCACTTCTGGAACAATGTTTCTATTGCTGATGAAAGTTCACTGAAATTTTCAATATGGGAAGAGATTTCTTTTTCTCTTTTTGGAACTTGAAAGAACATCACTGTAATGGACATTTAAAAGGGCAAGGGGAACAAGCACCCAACCACTTGGGGTAGCTTGCTAGTTCAATGAGAGATCTTGTAGATGCAAAGCTGCCAACTTATTTGTATGTTATGAGGACCTCATATATTCATGTCTGATCAAATAGTATTCTTTACAGGGAATTTTTGTCCTGATTTTCAGTTCTCCCTTGGTGATGACTATTAGACTTTTTCAGGGTGAGCTTATTGGCATATAGCCCTCTGGCAATGGGCATACTTTCTGGAAAGTACTTCTTACCAGACGGGGGTCCAGTTGATGCTCGTTTGAATCTTTTTAAAGGTTGAATCACCATCTTGTTCAGATCTTGCTACCTACTTGTGAATCTATCTCATTGCACCATTTTTCACAGGTAGATATTCAGAAGGGGAGTCCAGATACAACCTGTCCAGCTCCAGTGTGCAAAAAGCTACCAAAGTACGGCATATACTTTGCACTTAGTATTGCTATTGTTGTTGTTGTGGTAGATAATGCAGCATATTGTAAAGTGGAGATATTTGGGGAATACTAATTGCTCTTAGTTTCAACTAAGTACTAAAGCCCTTGTTAGATTTCAACTAAGTACTAAAGCCCTTGTTAGATTCTTTGTTAATTTTGTCTGACCCAATTGCTTAATGGGATCACATGATGTGGTTTTCTTTGCCTCATTAAGCAACAAACTTTCATGATAAGTGCTTTACTCATGGTTACCTAATCTTTTGCAGGCATATCTAGACATTGCAGGAAAATATGGTCTTCATCCTGTATCTCTTGCAGTTGGTATGAAATCTCTCTCTCTCTCTCTCTCCTCGACACACATGCGCGCGCACACACACGAGCACTGGTCTATAAAATCTATGCAGATGCAGTTTTGTGAATTACTTTTAATACTCTTGTTCCTGTGTAATGTCTTGTTGTAGCTTATTCATCCAACTACTGTCCTTTATGTTTGTTATGACTCAGTAACTATTCTTCACTCGGAGTTAACTCTTGGTATCTTTGGCCAGCATTTGTTTTGAAACACCCTCTCGTTGCCAGTGCCGTTTTTGGAGCAACAAAGTTGTGGCAGCTCCAAGAAGTCCTGGATGCATGCAAGGTGGAGCTTAATCCTGAAATTATTGCAGATATTAACAAGGTTCACACAACCTACCCGAATCCCTGCCCCTAATAATCAACCTTAATAGTAGTTTTTTTTGTTAAAGAACGTAAGTCTTTGTTTGAGAAATATAGTCATTTGTTCCTCGTCTTGTTTATGATGATTGTTGGACACAGTTGATATGACTTTGTCTGAGTTAAAAAGATCCCGAACATGAGATTGGGAGTTTTCGGCGGATTAAATTTTGTAATCTGAATAATCCATTTAGCTCTGATAAAATAAAATAAAATAATATCCATTAAGTTTAGTAGATTTTATCGTAGCAGGTGATATCAATTATGAATAAGGGTGATATATGGCATTCCTCTATAGGTAAACAGCAAGTATATGTTAGGGTTAGTGGTGGTTAAAAGTTAAACCTTGACCTAGGTAAATTTTTAGTCAATCATGCAACCAACTGCGTCAAAGGTGTGTGTTCAGCTAGCTTTTCGTGGTGCGGTAGAAGCTACAACTCCTTGGTTCCTCTTGGGACTCACCTCGAGTATGGAGTCCCTATGATCACGTCTGACTGTTAGTGGTTGGCCCCTCCACCCGTTTCATTTGGGAAACGGAAATGCTACATACACAACAAAGTGGGCTAACAAAGTGGACAACAGCCCCAAAACGACGTCGTTTTGGGGCCTGTTGTTTAAAAAAAAAGAAAAAAAAGAAGAAAGGGAAAACGTGAAAACTCAGAGAGAGAGAGAGAGAGAGAGAGAGAGAGGGAACCTCCCATCGCTGCCAACGCCTCCTCTTCGCCGGCAACCACCACCATCTTGCTGACCAAGCCGCCGCCGCGAAACTCCATAACCACCACTCGAGTTCCAGTGAAACTCCATAACCACCACGCGAGCTCCACTACCGGCAAACTCCACAGCCGCCACCGAACGCCGTTACCCACAGCGCGAAACTCCATAACCACCACGCGAGAAACCAGCATGAGAGGGGATTGGGCATCGTGAGAGAGAAGGCGAGTGAGAGAGAAGAGATATAGACCTTGGTAGTGGTGGTTGTGAGACCGATGATTTCAAATCCGGTGGTGGTTTTAAAAAATCCAGTGGTGGTGGTTGCCAGAGGTGGAGAGCCGCAGGTTGGGACGGTCGGCAGTGGCGGAGGTCGGCGGTGGTGGTGGACGTGCCTTCCTTCTTCTCCTCCTCTTCTCTGTGTATGAAGTTGATTTGGGGGAGGAGGAACCCAGATTTCCATTTCACGTTTTTTTTTTTTTTTTTTTAAACAACAGGCCCCAAAACGACGTCGTTTTGGGGCTGTTGTCCACTTTGTTAGCCCACTTTGTTGTGTACGTAGCGGCGTTCAAAAACCTCAACAAATTGTTGCGCAGTCGCCGTTTTCTTGGTTTTGGTGACGTCTGCGTATGCATGGTAGAAACAAGAAATGAAGCTTCCAAGAAGAGTCTTCAGTCAACATTCAACTCCGTAGACCCATCAAACTGAGTTGTGTCGTGTCCATTATGGACCCCTGCTATAGCTCATCTCCAATAGTCAACTACTCCAAAGCAATTTGCACGCTGAACCAGCTGACCCAGTTTTTTCCCAAAACCAAGAAAACGGCGACTGCGCAACAATTTGTTGAGGTTTTTTTGTTGTTGCTGTGGCTATGACAATATTAGGAGAAGTTGTCCAAGGTAAGATGCTTACCATGTCTTCCTAATTAAGATGGGACCAGACCCAAAGGTTAGTCCTGTTAGTTGGTTGATAGAGTTTCCTACATTTGGCTGAGGACGTCTAGTAGCAGTTCGATTTTGGGGTTAGGTTCAAACAAATAATTTCTTGTAAACCCACTAATTCGGCGCAAATGACATTTCTTTGATCGAACTAGAGATGCGATTAATTGAGTTGAACTGGACACTGACAGTTGGGGGGGGTGGGGGGGGAAGAAGAAAATTCTAAGATGGGACCGTAGACCGTGGTATCGTGCCTTCTAGTCACGAAAGAAATGTTAAAACATCTTTTGGTTAATGACTTTGGTCATTGTTGAACAAAAAAAGCATCACGTGTTCATCTGGATTTTCTGTGAGGAAAAATATATGTTACACACCAAGAAAAAGCATATCTAGAGCCGTTTAATTAGTCTTCGCAAAATCCAAGAAGAATTAGAGAAGGATTATATATGTCCCATTATTTTACATTTCCGTATCCAGCTTAGTAAAAATTAATTAAATTGAAGATAAATATGGAGTAGTTTTTAGTGGATGCTCAATTATAAATCGGTAACTGACTTGACCTCACACGCGAAATAATCATACGCAAGTAGAATTTTTTAAAACTCTTGATTGTCAGGTGACTTTTCCTGCATCAATCCGAAGTTAGATCATGGCCCATTTAAATGTTGTCGGGGAATGATTTCAACTTGGTTTTATTTGTTACGGAAGCAATACATGTATTTACAAAATCAATTAGGATTGATTTAAATTCTTTAAAAGTTAATATATTGATGAAATTTAACAAAAAACACAAAAACGGAAAGTGACTAGTATTGGGTAAAAACCAAAAACTGGTTTTTTAATAAACCAGTTTTGTCCTTGTTCAATTTTTTTTTGCATTTGTTAGTTTTGCGTCAAGATTTTGTGGTTTCTGGATTCCTCTCGGCGAGACGAATCTAACAAGTATAAATTAATGGTCAAAACTCAATTTTTTTTGAATAAAGCCAAAATAGTTGGATTATTGGCCTTAGATTCGTCTCGCCGAGAGGAATCCAGAAACCACAAAATCTTGATGCAAAACTAACGAATGCAATTTTTTTTTGAATAAAGACAAAATGGTTTTTTAAAAAACCACTTTTTGATTTTTTACCCAAAGCACAGAATGATAAAGAATGATGCGGCAAAAGGGTGAAATTTGAATTTTATTCTATTAATTCTTGGCACATTCTATAATTATTATACTTGCCATCCTTCAATGGGTGGACGGTAGAATTTGCCTTGTACCTAAGATTCTTAATTGTAATTTTCCACTGAATTTTCTGGACGATCCTTAAGTACCAACACGATATTGAATTTAGTTTTATTCACCATCTTCATTACATTTCCTCCTATTGGTTAAGATAATGTTAATTTCACAAAAAGTAATGTTATCTTTACCAGAAACTGTATTGCAGGAGTGTGATCTACGCCATTTCAACTAATAAGAGGGAGGATAATGTTCACTATTTTTGTACTGATGGTGTAAAATCGTACTCTACAACATTCGAAAAGGGATGATTTTCGAAAAAAATATGCAGATTGAATTCTAAAAGGATTATGTTGAAAAAGAGGTGCTATTCACCAAATGATTTCTGATCTAATGCCATTCAACTAATTGACAAAAAAAATAAAAAAATAAGGGATCGTAGCTTAGCGGTTATCTTGTGGTTCCCACAAGGGAGACTAGGGTTCGAGCCTCGGCAGAGGCGTTTGGGATTTAGGGCTATGAATAGCTTCTAGACCCCTTTTGGACTAACTCACTAACTCCCCCGCTTACCCCCATTGACATATATCGAATGGCAAAAAAAAAAAAAAAAAACTAATTGACAAAAAAGGGAATTTTATTTTGGTACCTTATCATATTGATTCTATCCATAGCCTAGTATTGCTTTCCAAATCAGAAATAGCTTTCCTGCTACAAATACATTTCATTTTCAAATTAGAAGTTCCCATAATACATTGGACACTCCTGTGTAAAAGAGGAAAAAAAAAATACTATTTCACGCATCTCCTCTTCATTAATTTTTATTTCATTTGAGATCTCTTCTATCCCCTCTTTCATGCCAAATTTCAAATGCCAGATTTATCTTTTTAATCGTATTTCGCAATCACCCATTGTTTATTTTTTCCTTCAGATTTCTCCTATGCTTGCATGCCAAAAACATATTTTGTGCAGGATGTCGTGAACCGGTAATAAAGAGCAGATGGTATAGAACGTGATGAAATGAGTTTTAATGACAGGAGTGATGACTGTGTGCATGGGATGAACGAATATTTGGTGTCAGTTGTCATTTTAAACTACAAATTAAAATGGAGTGAAGTGGATGAGAAAGTTAGTTGAGTGAATATTTATTTAGGGTGTGTATAAGTTTCTCATGTTGCTATTCTTTTGTACATATAAGATACTAGTAACTAATAATAACCCGTGCAATGCATGAAATCAAGTGTGCTTAAATAGAGTAGCATTACATGTTGACGAGTTATACCAGTTTGCCATTTTTTTATTTAGTTACCGTGCTATGCATGAGTTCAATGTTAGGTATCACCATTAATGTATTAATCTTCTTTATGATTGGATTACATAAATAGATTCCATTTTTTAATTTACATTCATCGCGTGTCTTGTCCCGTGCATAGTACAGATTTTATGCTAGTATCTTTATATACAAATAAAACTGTTCGGTTTCTAACGGTTTTTGCTTTAATAGAACCAAAGCCGAACCGGTTCAAAATTTTTTGGAAAGTTTAAAACAATCTGGACCAATACTTGGGAAAAACAAACCAAACCAAATTTTCGGTCTGGTTTTTTTTCGGTTGGGCCTATTTTAGTTTTCACTTTTAACTAAAAGCAAAAAAGAATTCACTAAAGACAGATACCAAACAATTATTATTATTTTTTTTTAGTCTAAAGTGTCTTCATTTTTTTTTTCTTTCCAGATTTCTATCGTCGATATGGACGATTAATCCCAAAAAAATGAAGGAAACTTAAATAAAAAAATTACAAAAGAAGTCATTGCACAAAAAGTTACCCGTCTTCTCTTTTCCATGTTACATAAAATGGAATTTGGACGTCCAACCATTTGCTTGCTTTCATTATTTTGGGTACTTTCGGAAATTCATTTGCTTTCAGACAAGGTGGAGAGAAACCCGTTGAATGATATGATATCACATGGAAATTTCAAACAATATCAAAGTACTACTAATAAACTCCCCGTATCATATGGGAAGGAAGATTCAGCACAGCTGGACTGGTAAAAGAGAGAGACAAGACGCGCCGCCGTATGCGCGTGTTGTTAGCACTTTTAGCACTACAAGTATATATAACAGAGAGACACCCCGTATATTCAAGTTGAAAAATACAGCTCATTGTGTTTTCAAGAAAAGAGGTTGCAAATCCACCTATTACAGGACACTGGAAAAAATTCCTCACTGTCGATCATTCCACAAATCTCAATTGCCATAAGATCTCTTCCCCCTCGGCGGCCTAATCTTTGACGTTTGCAATCTTATGTAGAGAGAGAGAGAGAGAGAGAGAGAGAGAGAGAGAGAGGGTCCGTTTTAGTTGGGAGAGCCCACCACCAAGAGACGTGGTGATTGCTTCGATCTACCTTTTTACTTATCTTGATTAGATAGAGTTCTTTTGGGTTCTCTGTAGCCATTGACTTCTTTGGACTGGGAATTGAGAAAATTTGGGATATTTGTTGTGGTGGTGGTGGTTTTGGTGGCTCAGTCTAGATGGGCTCGAAGCCGTTTTTCTATCCGGCTCCGACCTATCGTTCTTTAGAGACTTACTGGGACACCGACGACGACGCCCCTGGCCCACGCTGCAGCCACACTCTCACCGCCGTCGCCGCCACTAAAACTCACGGCCCCCGCCTCATCCTCTTCGGCGGCGCCACCGCCATCGAGGGCGGCGCCTCCTCTTCCGCTCCCTCCTCTGTCTTTCTCTCTCTCTCTCCCCTCTCTCCTCTCTATACTGAATTCCTTTCTCAATTACGTTCTAGGGTTAGCTGGGGTGACGAATTGTATTCATTCTTATGACGTTCTCACCAGAAAATGGACCAGGCATGTCTTCTTGTACTCGGATCACTGACTGGATTTTGGTGAATTATTGGAATTAGGGTTTATCCTTATTGGTACATTTTTGTGTTGATTTAATTAGACTCCGACCAGCTGGTGACCCACCTTCTCCTAGGGCAGCGCACGCCGCAGCTGCAGTTGGCACCATGGTGGTGTTTCAGGTAATATTACAGAATTTGAAAGAACATTGATTATTACTTTATTGGGTTCTGTTGATAATCTAGATTGATGTACTGTTGCTAGGGCGGGATAGGGCCTGCTGGGCATTCAACGGATGACCTTTACGTGCTTGACTTAGGCAATGACAAATTCAAGTGGCATAGGTAAACCCTACCTTCTAGAGAGAGTTGAAATTCTTTCCATCACTTTTTATCTTGAATCTTGACTTTGGTTACTGTATTTTCCTCTGTAGAGTTGTTGTTCAAGGCCAGGGTCCTGGGCCTCGATATGGCCATGTAATTGACTTGGTTGCCCAAAGATACCTCGTTACTGTCAGCGGGAACGACGGTGAGGGCAAGATTGCTATCCAATATTATTGCAAGTCAAAGTTTTTCATGTTATTTCTTTTTTTCAATTCAAAGCTATCTTTATTACTGCAACTGCAGAAGATTTGGTATGCGGAGACAATGCAAAGCGTTGTGGTAGGGTTTTATTCTATTTTGGTGAATGATTACTTCTATCCTCCAGAGTTTTTGGACAATGCTTGTCTCAAGGTTCACTATGGCTATAAGTATCGATGTATCGTGTTCTGTCCAAACAATTGTGAATCTTAGACTCCAGAGACAATGTGGAATGCTAGGAAAAATTGCCATCGGATAGTTCGAGCAAGTGAGAACTAGCGTTTCTCCAAGAAAGAAGGAAATAAAGATAGAAACCTCTTCTTCCCTGCAATTATGCAATGGTGAGACCGTGAGGGTAGTATGATAGGACTCAGCACCAATGTTATTGAAGTGGTTGCGATTTTACAGATATAGAAACATGTTGTTGTTGAACTATTGGGGTCTCCTCAGTGGCCCCAGACTTTGATACATTGAGTTTCTTAATTACTTTGAGCAATACCTGCCTTTGTGGTTAACCCTCTACAAAATTGGTCCAATGTATGCTAGAATCGCCACAAGAAATGAGGGATAGAAATTGAGTGGAAATGGAGAAATAAAAATCATGATAAAAGGGAAATGACTGAGAAAACGATTTCCAAGTGCTAGAATGCAAAACATCTTTTCAGCCTCTTGCTTGGAGGGATGAACAAGACTGAATCAATACAGCTTGGGGAGAGCCTAGAGAGACAGAGAGTTGATATAAAGTCCAGTCAAGGGTGTTATTGTTTTATGCCTAAAAAATTCATGTTTGTAGATAATGATAAAAACACTGAACATGGTAGAAAATTTAAAGCACTGCACTTGACATAGTTACTCACTTAGCCTTGATTATAAGTCCTAAGCGTAAGTAAAATAAAACGAGATTCTTGAATAATCAGCTGTAAATACCTACCCTATTGATTATGTATTTTGAGATCTGCAGCAAATCAGTAAGTAGTTACCAACCTTGTACTATTTCCCCTGAGAGAAAGAGAAGACAAATAGATTGACTGCAACTTCCGCTATACCATTCCATATCAAACTAACAAATCAATGGAGCACCTCAAGGTGTAAGTACTTTAAGACTATCCCAACTGGATATGACTATCCAGGAATATCACATTTGTAGAGTACATTTGTGGCAGCAGAGGGTCCTGCCATGAAGTTCTACCATCACCTATTAGCGGATTGAGGAGCTAACTTATAGAACTAAGAAGTAGCTACACAGTTTGCCTTTTTCCTAAAGAAGAACAAAGAAAAAGCCATATAGAAAAGGGCCGTTTTTCAACTAGGCTTGGCTTATTGTTGTGACAATTATGCCTCTAGTTTATTGGTCAATTAGAATTCAGTTTGTTGATTTCAGTAAATTAAAGCTGGTGTCAGCTACTTTTCCATCTCCATTCATTTTAACTGTGCTGATTGTTCATGTTTTCTGTTGCCATGTGTGTTTCACATTAAAACTTATATCTGTGATTATTTTCTGTAGGAAAAAGAGTGTTGTCGGACGCCTGGGCTCTAGATACTGCTCAGAAGCCCTATGCATGGCAGAGGCTTAATCCAGAAGGTGATAGACCTTCTGCTAGAATGTGAGTGTAATTGTTTTTCACCATGTAAATTTAGTCTTTGGTGACTGCTCTGAGGCTTGGGCATCGGGTGCTTTCAGTTTGATGAGTAGAGCTTGTTTTAACAAATATGCAAAGATATCCATCATCTCGATAACTTCTTTTGCTGCATTAATTGAGAGTCTGTACCTTGCTAGCTTGTAGCTTGAAATATTCTTCCTGGTGGATGTTGCCTTTTGAGATTAGAGAACTCTCAAAAGCTGGATTGTTGTCATGTTATAACAAACATAAAGGACAATAGTGGCATAGCGAAAAACTCCGGTCTCTGTCATTTTTTCTTCACTTGCTTTTGCTTCATAGTACCTCCGTTCCTATTTGATGGTCCACCTTTCCTTTTTTTGGATGTTCCAAAATAAATGTCCACTTCAGAAAGTCAATATGAGAAAGTATCCAGATACTTTTTTGCCCCCCTTCTTTCATATTCTCAATTAATGCTCTTTTAGCTTTTGAAATTGTGGTGGTATTTGAATTCCATTATCAGGAAGCCACCCTACTTTTACCCCATTTGGGAGCTTTAGGAGAAAATTTTACCTCTAATCTGGTGCAGTACTTTCCCGCCTAAGTTTCAAAACTCCAACACAAATTATTTCATAAGTTTTGAGGGGCAAATTAGTAAAGTTCAAATAATGTCCCCCTAATTATGAAGCCCCTTTAAAAAGTTGGATTCCCGGAGCGGGACTAACAAATAGGAACGGAGGGAGTATCCCATTTTTACCTTCCCTCCCTTTTGTAGGACTTGTGCATGCAAGATTAACATTCTTCTCTGTTGCTGTTACGTAAATTGCTGATTGTTGTGGCTTACTTTTGGGTCATACTTAATAAAAGCCCTCGCCTTGTTTGGGTGGAAGTTGTTTTGAAGCAACCACAATTTTACTGTTGTATATTTGCATTTATACCAATCAGTGCAAATTCTCAAACATCTGCATTCATTAGGTACTATTTTTTAAAAAGATTTTGCATTACTTGGTGTAGGTACGCAACAGCCAGTGCTCGCTCAGATGGAATGTTTTTGCTGTGCGGGGGAAGAGATATTTCAGGCGCAGTATGGTCTATTGTTCTTGTGAAAGCTTGGATTCTTGGTTAATATGAATATTAGAGAGAGCTGACTTGTATTATTAATTATGTTGCAATGACAGAGAGCTTACTGTTTTTTTTTTTTAATTCTTGTATCTTACATTGTCATATCTGGAGTTTCCAATGGTTTATATGCAAATTGTAGTATCAAGTAAAAAGGTAAAAAAAAAAACAAATGAAATAGCAGAATCATCAAAGCTTAATCTTATGAGCGTGTCTCTAAAAGTTTTCCAGAGCTTTCCAAAGCATCTTAGCTTTCCTGAGCTATAGCTTATGTCATTTTCGTTGTTCTATTGATTTTCATATTGATGCTTAGCATAATAATTCTACCCTGATTGTATTTGTCGTGTGCCTCTGCAGCCATTGGCAGATGCTTATGGGCTGCTTATGCATAGGAATGGTCAGTGGGAGTGGACTCTTGCACCCGGGGTGTCGCCTTCACCAAGATATGAACATGCTGCCGTAAGTGATAGGCATGTACAGATGGGAGTTAGGACAATGGTCCTTTCCTACTGAACTGTTTTTATGTCTCTCTCTCTCTCAATTCCCTAGTCACCAATTTTTGGATGGAGTACATTGTGGGTTTTGCTTTGTGTTGTTGCTACTGGAATAGTTTTGGCACATTTCGTTGTGGTTTGAATGTGACATTGATAACTGAATTTCATTTTTCTATAAAATTAAGCTTTTAGATCAATGAGTCGTCAATTCGATATTATTTGAATTCTATTTCTTAATTACTTTATACCTATATTAATAGAAAACCAGAAATAATTAGTACGAGTCTACTGTTCAATCAAGAGGCAATGGATGAGTGACACCATATCATACTTCCATTACGTCATGTTTATTTACTGGTTAATTATTATGTAAGCATGATGTTGAAGCTAAGAAAAGAGTGCGCATTCTTCTCTTTTTGCCTCATTAAAAATAGAATCCAAAACTTGCGTAAAGTTATTAATGCAAACCAATTTGTGTTTAGTACCTAGAGAATGATCTTTGTAAGGTTATAAACTTGGTGAAGTAAAGTTCATGTTTGTGGGAAAGAAGTAACTTGTAACGATGCCAATGATAGTAGTCTTGTGTGAATAGCGAAAGTTGATCTGGGTCCAATATGTACAAGGTCAAAAGAATACGAGGGAAAAAGAGGGGATGGGGAGGGGATCAAACTTGGCCGTCATTGGGCAATGCAGTTGGCACCAGGACGCTGTTGGCTTTGCTCCCTAGCCTTGATTTGGTGGGTGGTCGCTTATCTTCGTCCATGGCAGCATGACCATAGTTGTCAAAGTCGCGCTTCTTTCGAATTCGATGACAGCCCTTGGATTATGTTGTCGAGGTTAAAAATAATACTTTTGGCCGTCGATCTTAGCCCTAGGATTCTCTCTCTCTCTCTCTCTCTCTCTCTCTCTCTCTCTCTCTCTCTCTCTCTCTCACTCACATATCGGCATCTGTGAACCTAGTCGATCATTGAAGATCAGTCAATCAATGTGGGCTCTGAACTTCAGTGACTCAGTCGATCATCTCTCTCAGTCTCTCCTCTGTCGATCATCCCACTCGTCCCTCCTCTCTCTCGTCTGACTAGCTCTCTAGTCGACTATTTGACATTTGGTAGATATTTTATGTATTTTTGGATGGTATGTTTTATAAAACTAATTATTTTGTGTTTAGTATTTGAAGTATGGGTGTATGCTATTTTTCCTATTTTTTTTCCGCATAGGTGCGACTCGCCTCTCGCCCAAGGCCCAACAGGACTTTGCCCCTTTGTGCGCCTCTCGCCTCTAACAACTATGAGCATGACGCATTATTTCTTTTTGCCGCAAAGAGAAGTGAGAACTTTAGAGCTCAACTGAACCCTGACATTTATTTGTGTAGTTAGTCTCCTTGGCATTGATCAGGTCATATGAAATACCAGTTCATCCACTGGCCTATGTGCTTCTTTAACTGCTGTCCTATGCGCTTCTTTAACATGGATGGTTTTAGGTGGCGGACAGTTTTGTGTTTTCTTTTTCTTCCCTCCTTCCTCCCAAATCTGTAATAGGGTACAGTGTTCTATCTGATTTTGGCTTTAAAACATGGGCGTAGATCTTGAAGCTTTCCCCATATACGGCCTACCTATTGGGTGAGTTCTGCCAAAACTGAGTATGTGCACTTAGCGATATTTATACCCTGTTACACTTTTGGGGTATGCTTACTATGTTATGTTGTTAATGGGCCTGGCGTTTCAGTTTTCTATGTTTTTGTCATTTCTGTCTTGCACTAATCGCCGTTGCTGTTTATTAGGTCTTTGTTGGGGCTAGATTGCATGTTACAGGAGGTGCTCTTAGAGGAGGACGGGCAGTTGAAGGTGAAGCAGCTATTGCAGGTAAGTTTGGGTTCACTCCTTGTTTTAGTAGCATGGGTAAACTATGTTTACCGGTTGAAGAAAATGTCAATCATTTGTGGTATTTTTGTCTGAAGTATTGGACACTGCTGCTGGAGTTTGGTTGGATAGAAATGGGCTGGTGACTTCCTCACGAACAAGCAAGGGGCACACTGATAATGATCCTTCTGTGGAGCTTATGCGTCGTTGTCGACATGCAGCTGCATCTGTTGGGGATCGAGTATATATTTATGGTGGTCTCAGAGGAGGTAAAGACATTGAATCAGTAGATGCAGAACGAATGTCATTCCACTTCTATTGAATCAGTAGGATCACACTGTGTCAAACTTTCATTTCTACCTTGTTTTCTGTTAAAAGTTAAAACTGTTAAGAGAAAGGCAAATGGAATGGTCAAAAAAACACAAGCAAAATGGAATGGACAGATAATGAAATAGCGAGAGAAAAAATGCACGAGATGATGTTTAATTCCATGACTACTGAAAACCGAAGCTCTTATAAGATTTTGGAGAACTTAGATAGCCAAAGAGCTTAAGCTGTCGGGCATGGAGCCCCCTTATGTATGGATGTGAACCTGTAGACCCCATATTGAGCAACTGATCAAGCTTAGTTTTGCATTTTCCATACCCCTTTACTCTTTCCTTGTCCTTCTCTTATCTATAGTAACTCCCTCGTGTTTTTTCTGTGCAGATATTCTGTTAGATGATTTCCTGGTGGCGGAAAACTCGCCTTTACAATCCGACACTAATTCTCCCATATTAACATCTGAGAGGTCTTCACCTGCGACAAGTCCCAGATATACTCCAACATCATTTTTAGATGGCATACCTGAGAATCCCACCTCCAGTGGCACGAGGTTTGCTTTTGTTGTAAAATTTCCGCCCCCAAATTCATTATTTTATATTCTGATTTCTTGTTCAGAATAATAAATTGTGACACATTTTCATGCCACCAGCATGGACAAGAACTCTATGGAGAAACTTGCTGAGGCTTCTGCTGCTGAGGCTGAGGCTGCTAGTGCTGTGTGGCAAGCTGTTCAGGCAGCCTCTGCTACTTCTGCGGAAGAAACTTCTGTATCAGATAGCAACTCACAGGTGGCAGAGACCACATCAGAGGGCAGTGACATTGAGGCAGATGTTCGGCTTCACCCCAGAGCTGTATGTACTATGCTATTATGTTGTTATGTGTTAAAGCAATTCCATTATTATGTTATTATGAGTGGGCAAGCCACGCACGCTCGTATACCAGTTTCGGAGGTTATCATTGCCCTATATCAGACGATATCTTTGACTCCCCTGCACATGGGTGTCCTGACTCTGACCCGCACATTAGAGATAAACAAAAGATCAATAATATAGGGATCACTACGAAACATGGGAACTCGTGCCACGAACAACAGGAAAATCAATCAAGGAGTCTTGCCCCAAAGCCTCTGAAAGCCTAGCTCTGATACTATGCTAAAGCATCCAATTCGAGACCAATTAGCTGTGACTGGAGAGGTCGTCCAGACTCATATTCTAATTTTGGAAGTTATTGGTACCCGTGCCTATAACATTAAGTTGATAAAAAGGGTTTATTCATCTTTGAACTCCAGTAACATGCTTTCTCTGATGATTCAACAGGTTGTAATTGCTAAAGAGGCAGGGGGGAACCTGGGTTTGATGGTAAGGCAGTTATCCTTGGAGCATTTTGAAAATGAGAGCAGGCGAATGGTTCCCATGCATAATGACCAGTCATATCCTGCGAAAAAGATCACTAGGCAGAGGTCTCCTCAGGGTTTGCATAAGAAGGCAAGTATATCACTTCTTTACACGCCGTCTTACATTTTCTACATCTCTCTCCCCCTCCTTTGTTTGCTAAGGATATCCGAAACGCATGATAGTATGATCTCATTATACTATATTTTCTTGCAGATTATTTCTAATTTGCTTAGGCCTCGGAACTGGAAAGCTCCTGGTAACAGGAGGTTTTTTCTGGATTCTTATGAAGTGGGTGAGCTTTGCTATGCTGCTGAACAGATCTTTATGCATGAACCGACAGTGCTCCAATTAAAAGCTCCTGTCAAAGTGTTTGGTGATCTTCATGGACAATTTGGTGATTTAATGCGGCTATTTGATGAGTATGGATTTCCTTCCACTGCAGGGGACATAACGTAAGTTTGACATCTGGGTTATACAGTTTAAATGGCCTTGTTCGTTTCCCTGTTTAGTTTTAGTTTTGATGACATCATCATTTCCCTCATTTCTCTCTCTCTCTCTCTCCACTCATTACACCTGCTGACATCATCAAAACTGAACTAAACTATATAACCAAACACAGCCAATATTTTCTTTGTATTTCACTTGTCTAATACAAAAGCAAAGGCGAATCTGGAGTTGATGGTCTGTGTCATGATGCTTTATTGTATCAGCATCGAAGCATACTATAAATAGAGAGGAAGAGTACAAACATACCAGAGGACAAGAAATCTTTAAAAGAAAAAATAAGAATGAAGCAAAACATCATCTGTCATGATGTTTTTGATACGTTGGATATCGTATGGCTACGGCCCTTAGAATATTTTTGTCAAAGGCTGCATAATGTCAGTTTGTACTAATAATTTTACTTGAGATGTAATTTGATTCTTTGCTCAAATCTACATGATCATCTGCCTCTTTCATTTTCAAATCATGTGGCATAGACAGTGTCAAAAGACTCAAAACACTGGTATATTTAGGGTAATATCATGGGATATTGATGGGTGATAAGAGGGGGTTGAAGAGAATGTGCTTGGTTGATGCACATTGCTGGGGTAAAGCTACATATCTACCCCTTTTTTTTTTTTATCAGGGCTGGGGGGTGTGGTGAGTGAACGAACTTTCTTGGGGGTTTATTAAATGAAGACATATTTTCCATGGCATTTTGAACATATCCTCTTGTAATAGTAGGCTCTTTAAATATTCATGTGGACCAGGGCCCTTGCTGCTCCCCTTAGCGAAGCTTTTGTTGGCAGGAAACAAGTGCTCTGACACACAGGCAAACTTGCCTTAATTGTCATCAGCCTTAATTGTCATCAAAATGTGGTGTGTTATTCAAGTTAATCTGTGCACTGCAGCTGCTAATTAAGTGAGTAGAGAGCAGACAACTTGGGTTCAGGTCAATAAAGCTTTGTTTGGTATTCTAGATGGTTCATCTCTCAGCTCTTATGTTGACATGGAAGTGAGAAACCTTTTAATAAGAAGGAATGATGCTTGCCATGGTGGACAAGTAAGGAGGGCTACATGACCTGAGTTGCTGTGGGTGCGCCTCGCATGTCCCTGAATGCCGTTCATTTGTATAATTTCTTTATGCGTCATGCAATGTTTCTTTTGCCATTATGATGTTCTAATGGTGATTGTTGCTCTCTCCGACTTCCCCCCCCCCCGCGTTTTGGTTTTGTTTTCCTTTTCAATAAGTTCTTTTTTTTTTTTTTTTGATCGTTGGAGGTAGGAGTAGATAAGGCAAAAAATGAAAAATCAGTAGCAACTGGTGCTCCATGGTTCTGCTGGCCGCGGTTGTTGAATGTCTTGTTTCTACTTATAACTGCATTCACGTTATGGATTAAAAATCCAAGTTACTTGCTGTCAAACCATTTTGGAATTATTTAACAGCAATCTTTTCTCTATGTATCAGGTATATTGACTATTTGTTTCTTGGTGACTATGTTGATCGAGGACAGCATAGCTTGGAGACTATCACCTTGCTCCTTGCGCTGAAGGCAAGTTTCTGCCATAGTTATTTGGATGCTTGGTTTAATTAGGCAATTCATTTCTGACAATGCAGTGTTCCATCTTGAACTTCAGATCGAGTATCCCGAGAATGTTCATTTGATACGTGGGAATCACGAGGCTGCTGACATAAATGCACTCTTTGGATTTCGTCTTGAATGCATTGAGAGAATGGTATGGTATTGATGAATATGCGAACAGGTGCATCTTGAAAGTTTGTTGTTTACTGATTTTATGTGTATGAATTTGTAGGGTGAGAATGATGGGATCTGGGCGTGGACACGATTCAATCAACTTTTCAATTATCTTCCACTGGCTGCACTCATTGAGAAAAAGATTATCTGTATGCATGGTGGCATAGGAAGGTCCATACATTCAGTAGAACAGATAGAGAAACTTGAAAGACCCATAACGATGGATGCTGGTTCTATTGTCTTAATGGATCTTCTATGGTACTTAGTTCCTTTGTAGTTTTCAGTTTCCCATCCAGTGTCCTCTGGAATATTTCCTGTTAACATCATTTCATGTTTTGTGCAGGTCTGATCCCACAGAAAACGATAGTGTGGAGGGTTTGAGACCAAATGCCAGAGGTCCTGGACTTGTTACTTTTGGGGTAGGCATGTTATAATGCATACTTAAAATGAATCTCTATACGTATTTTCCTCCTTGTCAATTGCTGCATCTTTTTGTTGGATGCATTTTGTATGTTGCATGCCATGAATGTTTTCTTGTGGTAATTTTATATATACCATTATATGTTGTCACTTTTGCTGTTTGATAGTTAAATAACAAAACGGGGGAATGTGAAAAACTATAAATGTGGTCTTTGTTGACAAACTCCCACTAGAGGACATCTTTTTAAAATTCAAACGTCTCAACTAAACTATTAGACTTTGATGCTTGAGGATCAAATTTGAATAGAAAAGTTTGTCTAATACGGTTCTCTACCTTAAATTATTCGCACACAAGCATCCTTCATGCTTAATGATATTTTAATTTGAAGCTCACCTTCTATATGCCCTTCATGACCCATTTCCACCGCTTACAGCCTGATCGAGTGACAGATTTTTGCAAGAAGAACAAGTTGCAGCTCATTATAAGAGCCCATGAATGTGTTATGGATGGATTTGAACGGTTTGCTCAGGGGCAGTTGATCACTCTTTTTTCCGCAACAAATTATTGTGGTAAGAGCATTGTCGACTTTTTTGGGGCTTACTTGGTTATCTTTCCTAACTGCTAAGCCTGGTCACCTAATTGAGAGAATGCATTCAGGGACTGCAAACAATGCTGGTGCAATATTGGTAGTTGGCAGAGGGTTAGTTATTGTTCCAAAATTGATTCATCCCCTGCCACCTCCCCTTCAGTCCCCAGAAACATCTCCAGAGCGTTTCGTAGATGATGCATGGATGCAGGTGACATTCTCGTTAGCTAAGTGTTTTCTTAGTTTTTGTTCTTTGCACCCGTCATTTGTATTCCGCTTCCTTTTCTATGGAAAACCGTTTCCAATGTTTTGAAAGCATATTACTTCTGCTGCTTTTTTTTGTTTCCTGAAAAGTGGGTTGGTTTATGCTAAAAATTTAAGCACACATTGCGTGTTGAATCCAGTTCCAACAGATAAACAGCATATTTGGTTGCTCGGTTCATGCAATACTTACTGTTATTGATCCATGCAGGAGCTAAACATTCAAAGGCCACCAACTCCCACAAGAGGCCGTCCACAGCCAGACCTTGACCGGAACTCACTCGCCTATATTTGATATCTTTCAAGTGATGCATATTTTTTCCATTTTCGCAATGTCTCAATACGTTGAGATCTCAAGTTTCTGAGAAGACACATCGATGAGAAAATCCAACGTCTCACATGATACAATATCCCGTGTTGTATTTTCATAGTCGCTAGAGTTTTATAGGAGTAGGCTTGTCTAGTCCACACAGTGTTTCATAATGGTAGAGAATAGCTAGTATTTATTGGCAGATGCATTTTGACCTTTCCTTCCCAAACTACTTTGTATTAGTGGTTGTATAATTATGTCGTGAGCAAGGGCGATGCCCTATGCGAAACCAATCTTGGAGAAGTTGGTCAGTTTTGGTTTGTTTATGTAAATGTATATTACTGATGTTTTTATCTTTTTCTTAAGGTGGTTACTCATATTTTTGGAAATATGCCCTTTTTATGTTTAAGAATGTCTCACTCATTGCAATGAACAAATGGAGTATTATAAACTAAGCCATACATGACAAATTCTAAGAGAAAAAGAAATAATTGGGAGCTTAACACGAAACCTAGGCCTAAAATTCATGAGGGAACAAGGGATTGGCGGGCGGCAGCCGATATACCCGAGATAATGCAAATCCAACAGCACTAACTTGGGACCCATAGCAGTTGATGCTTTGATACCATTCAAGGGGCTTCGTGACTGTACGGGGGTTCAAGCAAACAGGCTCAAAACCAAGCCTACGAGGACACCACGATGTACAATCACTACCTGGATTTCAAAAGATACTTCATTCCAAACAATGTAGGTCCAAAAGAAAACTAAAGCTTTCAAAAATATGCATTGATCAATGCATGGGTTTCACCCTGAGCACTGGAGAAACGTTTTACAGGTTTCAAGTCCTCAAAAGGGATTTTCTTCAAAAAGCAAGCCCAGTCCCTGGAGCGCAGCGCTGTTCGCTTAGAAAAAGTGATCAGAGATGTAATTTCTATTGATCAGCAAATGAACATGCTCGTGGAGTGGCAACGCGATCGCTTATTAACCATAGGTCCACCCTACCAAGCAAAAAAACTGTCTTCCAGAACTCATAGGGAAAGGGTCACGCTAAAGTGGTCTTCCTAAAGTAGTAGTAGCCAGGAGTTCCGTTAAGGCTTTCCTGCTTGGGCTTCTCCTCCTTTCTCTCTCTGTTTGGAGAGAGCAGTGGTAACTTGGACAACTTGCAACGATGTTGTCCCTCATCCACCGGAAAGAACTTTGGATTCAGCCTTGGTAGTTGGTCTCTGAAAGCCCTTCCACCAAAACTGTTCAACAAATTGAATAAATTCTCCCTCAAGTTCCTTTTCTCTAGTGGACGGTCCATTCAAACAAAGTGGAAAATAGACCAACCATTATGCATAAGGAATTGGGCACTAAACGAACATCATATCGTACAGAAACTCCAAGAAAATACTAGAACGGTTTTCTAACATTATTAACACAGAAAAAGTTGAATGCGTATGTGCCAGCAAAAAGCCCACGTATTTCACAATCATGATGCATGATTTATTGTGAAAATAAAGCAATTTGTTTGAAAGCAGTCAATTGTAATAGCTACAGCATAGGTGGAAATATACGTGAGTGGGGAGAAATAACAGCTTCCTGCACATACTTCTTAGGGTTATTCGGATCAGGAACCCAACTGATCTCGCTCATGTTTGGTGTCTCAACAAATGCCATTGTGAATTCCCCCACCTTCTCTGCCTTCCCTCTCTTGCCTGCCCTGAGCACAAGATTGTTCCGTTGGTAAGAGAAAATGCCATTAGACAAACGGATAATGTCACTGGGTTCGAAGGCATCACACTCATCCCCCCAGAGCTGAAAATGAACGGCGGCTGTGTTGTCAGCCACTAGTGCCAAGCATGTCTTATTTTGGCCTTCAAACGTTACCCTTCCTTTATCCAAAAGTATGAACTGTGTGTTTATGTTGTTCTGGGCTGCAGGTACAATGTCTTTCAAAGAGATCACATCTGCCATGTCACTTCTTCAACCTAATACAACAATACCAAAACTATTTCAGCTTCGAACTCGAAATGAACTAAAGACTAAGGGCCCCTTTGGATGATGAAAAATGGTGAGATAAGAATAGAAATGAGAATCAATCATAATAAATAAAGATGTGAACTTTCTTTTCTCACCCTTTCTCACCACCACCCAAAGGGGCTCTGAAACCAGTACATACTATAAACCAAATTAAAATCCCATTTTTGGGCTTACAAGCATATATTCATAAGGAAATGGATTCTCTCCAGCCCCCATTTTTTACTAGAGCTATGAATATATAAAGACATCTACTCATACAATGATACAACATTAATTTGAAACAAAAATAGAGCAGTAACTATTTACTGGTAGGAACAAGTACGTACAAATGTGGACTGAAATTAAAGTTTGATACAAGAAGAAATTTATTCAGGAGTTAAGTAAGCTATCCCTTTCAATCATTTCGTCAAACACATAGCTCGCAACTTACATATGCAACGAATGAAAGGTCTCCAAAACGCACATTACAACCGGTTGAACAATAAACCAATCCATGTAATCCTACATGAGGAAAAACATGGACTGTTCAACTTTCCCCTTCATTGTACCTCAATGAAGTGAACCATATCGGTATTCCTTAAGCATTTTGATAGTTTTTAAAAGTCCTTGCACGAGTCTGCTTACCATGTCCTTCGTTGCTTTTGGAATATCATCAGATTCATCATGTACATTTGAAGGTACGTATTAGGTTCTTTGATACTCATTTGGCCATTCTTTTTGTCACTGGGAGTGAGATCACTGAGATGAGTAATAAATGTGTTACCGTCAAGCCAATCGTTTTTCATGATCTCTACCATTTGTTACGTCAACATTGTGGTGTGGAACTTTCGGTTTAGTTTGTGTAGCTAGTAGCTACGCTTCAAAAACCTTTTTTATCCCGTGGTCTGTATATTTGGGTATGCAAACATTTGAAAAACTTGCACACATTTACTAACAAAATCTATTTTTTGATAGCATGATGGTAGGTCTGTATTAACTTGACGTATACCCAATGTGTACTTCAGAAAAACAATGTGTTCGACTATTATCGTTGTGTCATATTGTATGTGCCCAATTGGGTACGCATTTAGTATATATTGGGGTGCTCTAAGGTACACCAAGAATTAGGAAAACATTAGACATGATTCGGCAGTGAATATGCTCAAGAACAGCCTTGTCATACTGTGAAAGTGAGTTGTTGTGCTCCACAAACCGAACCCAATTCAACACAAATAGCATGAAGGTTTGTGCTACACTAGAAAGCAACTAAAATAGAAGTTTATATACACAATGCCGTTTTGATATACATAATGCCATGTGTTCCGCAGATCAAAGTACTAATATCAAGAAGTGTACTTTTTTTTTTCTTTTTTGGAATACACTGGCCCGAGCGTTCTTTTCCTCCAAAAGGATAGCAACCCTGTGTTAATGTTTGGAGACCTCATATTTGGAAGACGCATTTCATCGAATATGTTGCGTGCACTATAGTGTAGAAAGAAGAAAAGGCAACGGAGGATAATGTATAGCACTTGAATTTGAAGGGGACAACAGATATCATTGTAAACAAGAAGGAAGTACAAAACAACTAAAGTATTTAGCATTGGGATCGTGACCTTTACGACGTGGTTTTGAATATTGAGACCACATGTATGTTGTTAGCTAATAATCTCAGCATATTTTCTCACTTACCAAACAACAACGTGTGTTCTTCGAAAACGACGGTCAGTTAACTCGCCGAACTCAACCGACTCAGCGGGCGGCGTGGGTGGCGGAGCTGATCTTCCAGAGGCCGGAACGGCGGCCCAAAGAGGAAGCGCGCCTTGCAAAAAAAATTGAACTGCTGTTTTGGGCCTAAAAGGTTGGAAATCTTCTTGGACTGATCAAGAATCGAACTAATAGATAGGCCTGTGTTGGGCCTATGCTTGAAAAATCTGAAAAATGGACTGTGGGCCTGTGTTTGGTTAATTAGCTTTTTTTTTTTCTTTATCCTGTCTTTTCTCTCTGCCAAAAAACATTACAATGATGGTTTTTAAACACCATCTTCATTTTTTTAAAACTCTTTTTACCCCCCAGTTTATATATTCAAACCTTTGGAGTTTCTTACACCCAATGAGGGTTTGTCTCCACTGGCCAAGGGCTTGCTCCCACTCTGGAGGTGTGAGTTCGATTCTTGAGAATAAGCCAACCCGGTTGGGAGGTGAAAGTCCATGTGACTAGCCTCATGCTTTCCGAGAGTGTTGGTATCCTACGGGCGGCTCTAGGTGGATTAATCTTATCCCATTTGTGTGTGGGGAATAGATCGCCGTCTTTGTTTTCGTTCGATTTATGCCATTTTTTCACTTACCGGAACTCGCCGGTACCGGCTTGTAACACTGATAAATGCCGAGAAATTAGCCGGAATGAAATTAGCCCTGTATGTACCAGTTTACCTCTAAAACGGTACAAACCAGCCGGTACGGGATTCACAAACTTGGTGGGGATACCTCCCATGTTGAAAAAAAAAAAGAAGTTTCTTGTTGTGCAAGTGCTAGTCAAACTCAGCAAAGGCATTGGTTTCAACCTTCAAATCTCTAATATATTTGTTCGAATCACCTAACATAAAATATACAAGTCCATAGCTGAACTTGACATCAGATGCAGAAATTATGTACTAGTACTAACATAAAGCAATGAGAAAAGAACTTCGGGCTGATACTTACTTCCACCACTCCATTCTTCAATTCATTTTTCCATTTTCATCTGTAGAAAATACATGCAACTCGGAATTGGGTTTCTTTTCTTCTTCTTTTTTTTTTTTTTTTTTTTTCTAACCGGATGTCCGGGCCAGCTTGTGCGCATCTCGACTAAGTTGGAATTGGGTTTCTTTTGCCGAAACCCCCACACGAAAAACTTCCAAAGATTGTACAATAGCACTAAAAAATAATGTTGCTAATTCGATCTTAACTAAATTACAAAATGGAACCTGATTAAAATGTCAAACATTAATTTGAGGACCCTGAAACCCTCCGTCACTGAACTACCATTCTATCTTCCCGCCATAGGATGCTATACATGGTCCTACACTCAGTTAGTAGAGCTCATTGGATGCTATCCCAGCTGCCAGAGGTGCCAATAGAAATTTTGTGAGTAGGCCTCCCTAGCATTTTGCTGCGACCATACGCATTGGGGTGGTTTTCCTTCGGACTATTGAAATTTTCCCTCGACAACCAACTAGTGAACCTGCACTCCTGCGATAGCTCCATTCTGCAACAATTAGCAAGAAATTATCAGCTCAGAATCGAGTTGACAACCAGTAAAGATCAGTTTTGCAAGTTTGTGTTCGGAACTTCAAGGAAATTAAAAGGAAGTGAGAAAGAAATGACATATGAAGCGTCATTTTTTCTATTTAGTTTTTCGTAGTAGAGCAAAGAGATTAAAGAAAACCATAGACCAAACATGATAAACCACTATAAAATAGTAACATTCTATTCTAGGTAGACCGTATAACTAAATGCTTGTAGGGTATAAACAGCTCTTACCTGATCCTTCTACGCTGGCGATGCAAAAAGAGTATTAATCTAGGCGGCGAAAAGTTTGTTTGACGCCCACAACACTCTCTTTTCCCCTTCCATTTTAACTGGGATTGGAAGCCCCGTACAACCATCAGTCATAGTCACGTTAATACCAGTCCTAATCACGTTCATATCCACTACACACATCTTCGCTTCCTCCAAATTACATGCACCCCACATGCCTCGCGCCTTGTGCACCTTTCCCGTTCCAATTTCCTCTCCTTCCCAATTCAAAAGCACAACATCCTGACCAGGACACCACTGGACACAATTTTTTGTGGGAATGTTATTTAAATCTGCATGCTGCATGTCTGCTTTTTCCTTGAAGCCAGCTCTAGATGTGGACTCTCTAAGGGTGCTCTGGTGAGTCCCACCAGGAGTTGACGGGATACAGACGTCCTCCGCTGGACTCTCAGCTGATTCATCGTGGGATGCACGTCCTGACCCACCTTGTTTGTCAGGAACACCGTTATCCTCTTCAGAAGGCCCACGAACATCCTTTGCTGCACGAGCTAGCCTTGCTTTTCGGTTGTTCAGCCTGTTAATGAGAGACAGAGGAAACCAAATGTGTCTATGAGAAAAGAAAGTGGTCAAATAAATAAGAGGCAGCACTGGGCTGGCAGTACCAACAGCTGGCTTTAATTTCCAGAAAACGGAATACTATGACAAAAAAATTAATAACAGAAAGCAACAACCATGAACTTGCTAGGCTGTCACCAAGAATCATACATAAATAGTGATAACAAATCAATTGCTAGGCTCATTAAGAGTATTGGGATGGTATGAGATGCATTTATCCAATCAAAGGAAATATAAAAGAAACTGAGAGTGACTAATTTTCCATCAAACACGAGGAAAAAGAAAGCAAAAACTAAAATTTTACAAAGCCTAACAATTCTACATGTCAACAAATTTCAAGTAGTTGTAACAAATATGTTAGCATATGGATCTATGGCATCAACCCTGTAAAAATCTGGAACAACCATTATTTATGTATGATTACTACGCACCAATGAGCTGAGAAGCGAAAAATAAGTCGAACTACAGTTTATAGAAAGGGAGAGGACTGGTTACCAATTTTTTAGCTGAGAAGTCGTAACCTCAGAACCCTGGTAAAGGAAAAAAAGAAAGAAAGAAAACTCTTAGGAAACAAATACGTTAGAACTGTCAACTCAAACTTCACACAACTTAAGAAGCAGATGTGCACTCTTCACATACATGGGAACTTAATTTCTCAGCCCATGATTGCACCCAAGCAGCATTGCGCTGCATGCCAGGTTCGTCCAAAAGCGCCTTCTCAATGAGTGTGATCTGCTTATCATTCATTATGGTACGCTTTCGTTTTCTTTGTTGTTTCTGTTCAAATATAACAGCTTCACCCTTTTCATCCTCTTTACGTCCTCCAAACCCACTTTGTTTGACATGCTCACCTGATATTGGAAACTCAACACTCTGCATTTGACCAGTACAGTTCTTTCCACGTGTAGAGCTGGAATCCGACCCACTGGTTTCAACATTTTGGATACATCTCTCGATCTCCCTCGATCCCTCAGCCATCACACCAGATTTACCCTTGTCTTCCCCCTTGACTTGCCACACAATATCATCAGTTTGATCTATAAAGTTGCCCCTTATATAGGAATGGTCCTCATCTTGGAAAGCTGAGTTCTCTGACGTGCCCTCTTTCAGGTAAACAAGTCTGTTAGTATCTGTATCTACTTTTTCTATTATGGGCGATGAGCATCCCCTTGCACTTTGAGCCTCCTAAAAGAGAATCACAAATCATTCTTTCACATATCAAAAAAAGGGGAATTGGAGAATATCTTCCATACGACATACAAATCACTCTGCCCAACTCACACGAACATAATAGAGCTAAATAAAACCAAAAAAAAAAAAAATTACCAAGAGGTAACATGAAGGCGTAGATACAAATGTCCAAGCTAGACCAAACCTGGTCCTTAGCCCAACAAATTGAAGCCACCCAGATTAAATATGCCAAAATTTTCATTTTCTACTGGAAATAGTTTATGTTGTTTCAGGTTTTGAACATAGTGATCACACAATTTAAAAACATATATAAATTTTGGCTAAAACACTTTAATAAAAGTACTGTTGACATCTTATTGGGATACTTGAAACATTAAACTCAAATGCAACGACAAAATGTAAAAATTCAAGTATAGACTAAAAAAAGAGTATACGAAAGTATAAACCAAATGCCCACATCTCAATATAACTACAGAATAGGAGAGGGGAGATGAAGAAATGGGAGGGGAAACAAAGAGGGTGCGTGTGAAATATTTTAGAGGAGAAAAATCCTAAAAGTTTTGGTAATTATAGGTTAAATGGTGATATTTTGAAGATAATGTTCCCAGCTGCCCCTTCTGGGCTTTAGGTGGCTCGGGCAACCAATACGTCTCATATCAGACAGCTTCATAACACTGTGTTAAATAAAACCGAACTCGGAAAACATTTTAATCATTTTAAGCTAGTAGAGAATTTTGGAGTGTAACAATATCAAAGTCAACATCCACATTCACGTGCTGATGCTTAGAATTGACAATTTATACTAATCGACCCTTGCTTTCCTAAATTTCATCGTGCAGCACGGTTCGATCATATTGAGTTGCCAATACATAAAAATTTGACCACGACTATCAATCAGGAAAAACGAAAAAACACATTCCGGTGTAAAAAAACGAGAAATAGATATTAGTAATAGACTTGGAACCAGCATTTACCTGCACCCTATTAACTTCGAACTCAGCAGGAGTAATCAGCGGTTCTAGCCGCAGTAAGAAAACCCTGCAATAGAAATTTCATGGATTTGTGTTATGCCTTCTTAAAAGTAACCCTGGCTATAAAGTTCAAGGGAAGCCGTGCATAGCAGAACGGGCAAATGAAGTGGACAACAGATAAATAATCATAATGTGCCAATAACTGTACATATAGCCAATTCTATAACATATAACAAACTCTTTGCAGAGGTTCTGTCACAAAAGAAGCGAACGACAGATAAATGATCGAATACATTTGTATACATGTTGCCATATTAATGGTCAGCAAATATCGTTTTTGTAAAGATTCTTTAATTCGTAGTTACTTATAATCTGTGTGGCAGAAATAGAATCTCATGCTACCACAATAGGCGTAGAGCAGGGTTATGTCCCGCGATAGGAGTCGAGCAGGGTTATGTCCAGCAATAGGGACCTCACTAAGGATAGTTTCAGGGAGTAACGTTTGAAAATTTAGAAAAAAAACTCATATACAGAGTCATAAAGACTTGCTAATGCATGAGATTCAAATGGTAAATGAAACAGAGGATTACATCCAGGAAACATGAAAAAAAAAAAGAATGAAACCAAGGATTACACAATCCAGGTTCAGATCACCTGAAGAGATGTACATCGTCCTCATTTAAATACGGAGGAGTCAGAGATTCAGCATGACTCAACAATGAACCTGCAATATACAGATGCATTATTAGGAATGAAAAAACATATTTAACTTTGCACACAGAAGTAATCTGAGATAAACATATATACGTAGGTTCCTGCTAACAATGCCAGCTTTATCAGCATCAGAAGAGGATAACTTAGGTAGCTTCCTTCGGAGGCACTCAAGAAACTTGTTGAGGAAGACATCCTCCTCCTCTGCGGATTGAAACAACAAGTACCATTTAATGATGACATGCATTTCAACATGATACTAGTCACAACTGTTGGGTACACCAAAAAAAAATTGTAGCTAGCACACCTTTACAGATGCCTGGAACATAACAATGGAGATTTGCTATTACTTTGACCAATAATGATGTCCTCTCATGCGCAAATGCAACACGTGGTATGTTACTTGAAATGGTTACATTTGGCAAATCTGATGAAGAAAACAAATCCAAAACATATCCAGCGGCCCTAAATGAGTCATATTCCAGAGTAGCATCTTCTTCCCAAATTGGTAGATTGGATGAACACCAGCTAGACAAGAACTCTTGATGTGGGAGTGAAAAAATAGCAGTCAAAATTTCTGTCTGAGAGATATGCAATCAATGTCACAAACGTCACCATAGATTATGATTCTAGAGCACAAGTATCAAAATTGATGTAAAACCAAAGATGGAACGTATTCAGTAAAATATATGATTCCCTTGCTTCCAAGAGAATTACGATAACATATAAGAAACTAAAAAAAGGAAAATCAACACAACTGGCAAAAGCACGTGGATTATAGAGACTCTTGGTAAGCTATGTGCATTAGCAAAAAGCTTACAAAGTAATTTGTGATGTAAGATCGAAAATTTGAGTCATCAGAGAAGATATCTGCCAGGCGCATTGCATTCAGTTGCAAAAGCCCTGTTGGGTATATTTCGTAACCCCTCACAACCATAGCCTTCAGTACATCAAGAACCTACACCATCCATTAAGATTAAATCAACAACTTGTAAATTCGCAGGTCGCATGGATAAAAACGAGAATTTTCAAAACAAGTACGCTGACTGTGATAAAGAAACAAATTGGATGGGCAAATGACTTCACAAATGTGATATTTTAACCGTCCAAAAACAACACCATGATTGTCAATATTCTATGATGCATCACACATCACACATACAGACATGTATCTCTTAATAACAAGCTGATCATTATAAGGGGCAAAATGAGAGTCAAAGATGGCGTGATCGTGAGAACTTATCCAAAAACTGCATCACATGACGAAATTTCAGAAAGCATGACAAATAAGTAGATTATGTATTGTGTGATATGTTTCCGATAGTCAACCGTAGGATGAATACAAAAGGGGTTGTCAACCAATTTCCCACAGTCAAATTGGCAAGGTAGCTTGAAAGCTCTTTCGATGCATTCTCCCACTATCGTCCTATTCAGCTCTCAATTTAAAAACAAATGTGTTGGGTATGGATGTGTCAAAGCCACAGATTCTCCTACCCTTCAAAATTTAGTATACTGGGTATATAAGTGTACTCGTGAAAGAGAACAATGGGGAAAAATATCATGGGTAGTCCAAGTTATACAAGAATATATTTAATAAACAAAAACACTCGAGTATGTCAACTTTTTGCAAAACTTGGAATACTTAAACAATTAGGTCTCTGACATTGCAATTGATCATTTCCAGTCGGAACCAGATGAAACATTAGGAGATATCTCCTCATCGAACTCTCCGGGAGTTTCAACTCAGGAAGGGTATCAAATCATGGAAAGCAACCTATTCTCTATCTACTCTTCTTCTTCAATCCGTCGCAGCCATGTTAAAGTTAGGGCATTCTACTTCTTTTAAACAAATAATTCTCATGATTTCTTGAAACACCATCAATGCAACAAACACTTTAGATGATAGCACTAGAAAGTGAGCACGTTAGTCTCCCCAGTACAATTCTTGCCTATACAAACAGAATTCATGATTCATATAATACCTACTATTGTTTTAAGGCAATAGATATACCCTGGGAACCAACCTCTAATGCAACAGATTTTGCCACATCCATGCTTCGAGGAGTGCTGGCAACCTCATCCAGGTAAGATATACTTTCTGCTTCACAGAGATGCAACAGCTGCAGAAAGAGGACTGTGAGTGTTTAGTGAAAGGAGGTCGTTTGAGAGAAGCATTGTATATCAAGAGCTACAAGCTTCAATTAGCGAAAGGCTACAGTAAAATATTTTCAAAAAATAATACTAGTCGCTTAAGACTTACAATTGATAAAACTTTTGACTTTAGCCTAAACACAGCAGCCACAACTGAAGTAGATTCTCTAAACCATGTCACATTGAGTTTCAAAATAGATCGAGCCAGCAAAAGAACACCACCTTCTCCACATAGTTCCTGAAATAGCAACAAAACCAGACTCTCACTGATGGACAGTAACAAGATGCTTTATTTGACGAAAGAACACAGGTTAAAACTCAGCATGAAACCAAGGGGTGGTTTACAATTAAACACAAAAAGGCAAAGAAAGTCATCACAAAGAGTGCAAACAGTCTCGTGGTTCCGAAAATTTTTGCCAATTCATGCAAGACAAGTGGAATACCAGCTAATAATAGAACACTAGCCAAACTGAAGAAAATTTGCAGCCAATGATGTATGCATCTCTCATGAGAATTTTGAGATCATGAGCAAATATGTTTCGTTTTCTTGTGTATGCAATCATACTATTATGCCATCATGACTTAAACCTGGGCATGACCTATCTACTATTGCCTCTCAATTCAGGTAACAAACTACTCCCTCCGTCCGAAATTGCTGGTCCTTTCCTTTTATGGATGTCCCAAAATGAATATCCATTTTGAAAATTCAAAATAAAAAGTTGTGCTACCTTTTCTTTTCTACATTCAAGTGTCATGTCGACAACGCAGTAAATAGGGGCAAGTTGGGAAAGTCAATATCAATTAAATTCCCCATCAATCCATCATTGTACCCATAAAAATATGCTTCCCCAAAAAGGTCAAGCAAATAAGGACAGAGAGAGTATTATCCTTTTGATCTTTCATCAACTCTGTATTCGGAGATTTTGGATGTCTGAAGTTCAGCAAGCACTCCAAAGACAGGTTCAAGTGCAGCTAGGAGATCATTAAGTCTACCCTGGTTACTTTTTGTTCCTCTTGCATTACACAGGAAAGTCTTATTAGCCTCATTTTCGTATTATACAGGATATAATAGCATCTCCAACTCTCCTTACTTCCAACAGAGAGAGTAAAAGAAGTCTTAATATAACCTTGTTCTTAACAAGGCGCTCTCGGAATGACTTCTGTTGACACAACGATTGAAGAAACTGCAAAGAAGCCTCGCACAGGTGGCACAGATTGTTCAGTGTTCCTTCAGCATTAGTACTTGACTCCCTCTGAAAATTATAACATTGACCTGACAGTTTGAGCTGAAGAAATTTGATGTCTACCCGCAGTGCTGCAAAAGCCGCATCCATGAAAACATGAACCTATAACAAAGAGTTTCCTGATTAACCATTTGCCAAGTGTGTTTGCCTCAGAGTCAAGCTTAACTCATAATTAAGACTATCCAACAAGAAATTGTGGATCAACTAGTAGAGAACATATATCAGAGCAATCAATCTCCATATAAAGTTTGATATACAAACAAGTAGATTGCAGATTAAATTATTTAAAATGATGCGAGGCCAGGAATTAGATAAGTATAAACATAAGGGGATCTTCTCGATCTCAAAGTGCTTCACATCTAATGATGAAAAGAGGAGAAATAATACCTGACGGTGAGCGACTAAAACAGAAGCGATATCCTGCCACTGAGAGGCAATACATCTTGTTAATAGGTACAGACTGCAGGCCACTAAAGCTGAATGCAATAGTGGCAGATGACTTGAAGCATGGTGTTCCTACACCAAATCATAAAGGCCTTAACACAGGCATACATTACGGAAGATAGATCTCAAAGAAGAGGATAAATGGTTAACCTGTCTATGGTTGCTGAGAATAACAAGAAGATAAAAGACCAACTCAAGAAGCTGCTCTGACACTTTCACATCATCAAGTAGAATCTGAAAGAAAACTATTCCTACATAAATTTGGTTTTACTCGGTACTTTCAGATTTCTACCAAGTCTTTAAATGTAAGTACGAATTCAAAGAGATTAATAATAGTATTCAAACATTAGAACTAAAACTATATACTTTCAAAAGTTGAACTAAAACTACATATGAACTAGAATCTCCAACTCAATACTCCCTCCGTCCCAAATTGCTTGCCTCTTTTGGGAAAGCATGCATTTGGTTTACGAAAATTATTTTTCAAAAAAATTTACACCAATTTTTTCTACTCAATGAGATCTTTAAATTGGTGTAAAATTTTTTTAAAGAAAAGAATGTTTATATATTATTTTTTTGCGTGCAAATACATGGATTCCCAAAAACGGCAAACAATTTGGGACGGAGGGAGTAATAGAATTCAAACATTTCGAGATATCATCCAGATTCGTTGACAAGTAAAATATAATCTAGAAGCTAATGCCAGGATCTGTTTGGGACCTTCAAGGAACATCAATCAAAGCGTTGATTGGGATGTCTACTCCCTGTTCCTCTCCGCATATAGTGGTACTGTAAATAGATAGGGTGTCTCAGTGACGATGCAAGTGACCACATGAACAAGTACTTCAAAACTCCAAATAATCACTTTAAAGTATCCAGTGACAAGTGCTCAATAGGCAAAGCATGCAGGCAGGCCAGACCCAGGGGTAAAGTTACTACTTGCCAGTGTGGTAACTTTCTGTGGCAAAGATTCCATCCGTTGGGGTTTCGAATCCCCGGCAACTCATTTTCCTAATTTTTTTTTTTTTGCATTTTTACTCTCTCTCTCTCTCTCTCTCTCTCTCTCTCTCTCTCTCTCTCTCTCTCTCTCTCTCTCTCTCTCTCTCTCTCTATATATATATATATATATATATATATATATATATATATATATATATATATATATATATATAATATTGTATTGTATTTTATACATGGCTCATTTTGTTTCCTCCCAATCCACAATTTTACGAAAATCACACAACTCCATTACTTTGTTATAATTTTGCATTTATCAACACAACAATAATGTGATATTTTTTTACATGGGATTAAATAAAATCCCAATGGTTCATTTTCCTAACATTTGCCTTTTCAGGCCTTTCGTCCCTTTTTTTTTTTTCTCTATTTTTGTTATGGTTCATTTTGTTCCCTCCCAATTGACAATTTTATGAAAACCACACAACTCCATTACTTTGTTAGAACTTTTTGCATTTACCAAACACAACAATAATGTAGAAGTGATATTTTTTTACATGGGATTAAAAAAAATCTCAATGGTGGAGAATTAAAAAAATGAGAGAGCTAACACGGTTTATTATTGTTTCACACGAATCATAATTTAAATATGAAGCTAAATATTTCATTTGGTTTGAAACAAACACTTACAATCATATCTTTTTGTGTTTATCTTTGTATCATTTTAGTTTGAATTTCTGAATTTTATAAGTTTTTAAAAAGAACTATTGATGATGAAGGGGGGCCAATATTGGGCAACTAAAATATTAGGGTCAGCATTGACGGTTAGAGTTGCTTCGCATGGAGAAAAGTTTTTTTAAGTTAAAGTTGATAAGAACTTACTATTGTAATATCATGTCACAATATGTAACCTTTCTTTTCCCGACTTGTATGCCATTTTATTTTTTAACTTACTAGTAAGTAGGAAACCAAAATCGGAGTCGGGCTTGGGCAACCCAAACGTCAGGGCCGGCCCTGCATGCAGGTTTATGATGATCTATTTAAGATGATGCAGGTAGGTATTCAATGCCTTCATGGGCAAGTCAGGAGCAGAAATCCTACAAACAGGACATTCGAACGTTAAGAAAGTCCGGATCCATTGAACAAGTTCCCCAATGAACTCCTCTTTAGGTGGAACAACTAACCATCTGATTTTACCGCATATGCTAAGAGAAAGTGATCTTTAACTCAGATTTCATGCACAATTTAAGAGCATCGGACTAAAGTTCTTTCTTCCTTCTCTCGAACAAATGGGTGTAAAAAGGAATATCAAAGGAAATAACTTCTGCTGTTCAAATTTCTCTTGCTTTACCATTTTTATACCCATACCAGATATAACCACAAGAAACATACTGGTCGACTTCAGAAAATAAGACTTCTTAGTAATCCATAACTCATGCTAACCTGCTCTAGCTTGGGATGTCCTGGTGCTAGATCACACAAGGAATGTAAGAGTCTAATTCCACATAACAAGTATTTGTACGAGGCTTCATCTCTTTCAGACAACATGGCCTTTGCAATAAGATGCAAAGGAAGACACCTTGCAATCTTTTCCGCATCAAACTGAAACACCCAAATATCTCGAGGTGATAAAAAGAATACAAATAGGAGCCTCTTGTGGCGATGAATATCACAGGAAGTTCTTTTAAATAACCACCAACCTGACTAGATGACCCAATTTGAGTGAAGGTCTGAATGATATTCTCAGAGTCCCTGATTAGCTTAGTAAGCTCTATAGAGTTGACATCGTGTAATTCTTTCACTGCTGAAATCAAGTCAATGGCCTGTCCAGAAGGTGAGAACTATGAGCGCAAAAAGAAACTAAATACCCGCTGCAGTAGCCAATCACTGTATTGCTTACTATACCCGCTGCTGCATATGTTAACATCGTACAGCTGATAGGAGGGTCATGAACCTAATGCAAATTATGCAATAACTGATTGACTCCTAATAACTGAATGACGAAGGGCAATGAACCTAATGCAATGGACTCAGCCAAGAAGGCCTTGAAGTTCAACTGAGAACTACAAGGCAGTAATAAGGGAAGCTAAACAAGCAACTCAAAAGCTCATTATTGGAATAAGATTTCTACTGCTTAATTATACATATAAAAATCAGAGTACTTCACTGTTTTCTTCCTGAATTTTCACCAATGCTATAAAACTGATGGAACTCAATTCTCTGTCGCATCACCAGAGCGGCCCAGGGGTAAGCCCAGCAAGCCTCCGGGCTTGGGCAACCCCCCGGGCTTGGGCAACCAAAAAAAAAAATTAAGCATATGTATGAATATTATAAAGTTTCCCTAAATAAACCAAAGCAAAGCTTGGCTCCATGGCCAATTTAACTGCCAATTGCCCAAGTTTTCCGTGTGACTGGGGTTCGATTCACGGCACTCCCATTTTTCCTAACTATCAAATCTTTCGGCAATTCTTTTCCCTTTATACTATTTTATTTTTACTTTTGCCTCTTTCAGGCATTTCTTTTTCTTTTTTTCTCTATTTTTGGTTTCTTTTTTTCCCTCCCAATCCACAATTTTACAAAGACTACACTACTCAATTACTATTTTGTTAGAAATTTTGCATTTAACAAACACAACAATAATGTAGAAGTGATATTTCCTTCATTGAATTAAAAATAAACCCCAATGGTGGAAAATTAAAAAAAATATAAAAATGGACAAGCTAACATGGTTTATTATTTTTTCACACAAATCATAGTTAAATTATGAAGCAAACTTTCTTGTTTTGTTTCTTCAAAACAAACTCTTACAGTCAAATCTTTTTACATTTATCTTTCTATCCTTCTAGTTTGAATTTTGTATTTTATAAGTTTTTTAAAGAACTTTTAAAGATGAACGAAGCTTAACATTGGGAGTTTGCTTCAAGCGCCTAAAATATTAGGGTCGGCACTGCCGGTTACCGTTGTTTCGGCAGAGAGTGTCATTTTATTTTTTTGACAATTGAATGGGCAACCAAAATTAGAATCGGGCTTGGGCAACCCAAACTTCGGGGCCGGCCATGCGCGTCACCAACACATAACATTAAAGTGGAAACTATAATTCAGATGACTGCAAACGTACAGTACGAGAATTCGCGACTTAAAATCACAACTTTTTATCCAATACATAGTACTAACTTGATGTGCAGTGCTGCTTGACGGTTCTTGCTTTATGTCCCTCATTCTTCGAAATCTGAATCCACGTTGAAAACAGCAACACGTAAATACAATACGAAAATTCGTATACACACGGAAACGTCAAATATATATGCACAAACAACAGAAGCATGTAAAACGTTAAGTCGAAACCAAAGAAAGCCCTAGATTTGAGGCAAGGCAATTATTTGACCTTGAAACCCTACGAATGCGAAGGATTAAATGTAGAGAGCGAACAATGCAGAGGAACGGTGAGAAAGAAAGGTGAAAATTTCGAAAGTGTAGAGCTGACCTTAGCGAAGTGTTACGATGAATCGAAAATTGGAGCGCCAAAAGTCGGAGATGCGAAATCTTTACTTGGAATTGAGGAAATAATTGGCGGGGAATAACCAGAGAGCAAAAAAGTGAGCTGGGATTTTGAGAGTGGGAAGGAAGGAATGGGGTTGATTGATAAGAGTGATGATGATGATGAATGATTGTGGACTACGTGATTTTTTATAAACTCCTTTCCAATGCTGAGTTTGGAAAAAATATTCTTATCCAACATAAATTGCCTCTCCATTTTTAACAAAGTACTTCTGTTGACTTTTACAAATTACTAGTACTATTAAAATTGAGCCCACAAAGAAAAAAAAAATACTCAAATTAAGAGATTGTTTGGCAAAATTATTTCGGTTATTGGTAATGCCAAAACTTGGAGTGAATAAAACACACGTAGGATACAAGTCTTTTATCACTAAAGTTTTGGCATTAACAAAAAAATAAATTGCATTTTCATTTCTCATTATTTCAACTGTTTTTTTCCTCGTCGTATGCTTAGAATTTTTTTGTTTGAAATTTCTTAAATTTTCTATTCACTCACAAGGAAAATTAAGTTACCAAAAAAAAAAATACGAACAACAAGAACGAAAAGAATTAGCGTTGGTTTATACTTTTATGCTTTTCGATTTCTCCAGTTAACAAAAAAAATTAATTTACGAAAAAAAATAGAAGGAAAAAAATCAATGAATAGTAGTTAACAAAAAAAATTAAATTACGAAAAAAAATAGAAGGAAAAAAAATCAATGAATAGTAATAAGGCCAATGATAATGTCAAAACTTTTTTTTTTTTTTGGTCAAAATTGTAGTGCACAAAAGGCTTGTACCTTGCACATGGTACAAGGTTTTTAAGCACTATATTTTTTGACACAAGCAAAAACGGTTTTGGTATTAACACCATCCACAGTAAAAATACTAATTCAATCCAAACTCATTAACACCTCTAAACATCATTTGTTTACAATAACTCTTCTCGGTATGTTTTTCCTTATCTTTATATGAAAACATTTTTGCACACTTGTGAGTCGGTGGGTAATAGTATTTGTAAAAATCCAAACAAAATTTGTGATATAGTTTTTTTTTTTTTTGTCAATCAAAAATTGTCTTACCTAGCAAACCTTGCTTCCATCCAGATTTGATCTTGTGACCTCTTGCACAAAACAACCGACACCTATCCAATCCACCAATTATGCATCTCTATGTGAAAAGATATAGTCTTTGAAGGTGTTGTTTTATAAGTAATTTTTTCCAGTAATTTTGTAATAAAACACAACTCTTTTTTTTTTTTTTTTGATGAATAATAAAACACAACTCAAAACATTGAAATTTAAGAAACACTATAGCTAGGAATACTTTTTACCCAGTGATGCTATGGACGAAAATGATCACTGAAAAAGGAGTAAATTGCATGTGTTTGGGGCCAGTTTTGAGCATACGTCGAGGATGCAATCGCATCAGGACTCAAAAAAATTCCTATTTTTAGAGTCCCGAATTTTGATGCCCATATATTTTCTTATATAGATATAATTAGCAAGAAAATGTCTAATAAAATTGAGGCTTAATTTAAATGGAAATTCAAAACAAAACCCAAATTCAAAATTTTTACCTCTATTTTTCCTCTAATTATTATCCCTATTTCCAATCATTACCCCATATTTCTAATCATTTCTCTCTCTATATATATCCAATCATCATTACCCTTATTTCTCTCTCCACCCAAAATCCAAAACCCAAACCCAAACCGAACAAGATCAAAATGCTTGAAAAATGGCGTCTTAACCTAACTACTGATGTTTAATATTTAAGTAATACATTTTAAATTAACAGGATGAAGAGTCAGATTTTCTTCAAAGTATTTTTATCTTTTTCTATTTTTTTCATTTATGAATTATATAAAAGCCCCATTTAAAAAAGTTCGCACAGGGCCTAGGAAAAATCAGAACCGGCCCTGCATGTGTTAACAAGACTAACAAGTTCGAAACCTCCTCAGATAGTACCAAATATTACAGAGTTAATTTGAATTTAGATTTTAATCGCGCCCTACTAATAGATAGTAAAATTGATTCTAAATTTAATTAAGTTGTATAAGTTGATCTACATACTCTAAAATATATTATTCGTGAGCAAATGAGCTTAAATGCCACCATAAGATTTTGTCTTAATGTCCTTGACCTAAGTCAGGAATTTGCTTAAGTCAATTTTAAAGTCGATATATTAGAAGAGAATAATATTGGCTCGTAAAGCGCAATAAATTAGTTTTAAGTTTAAGTTAGTTTTTGAAACAGGATGATTGAGGTTTGAAGGTTTTTGTTTCTTCCATTGTGATGTCATTAGTATCATTTCATGTTGAATAATGATACAGACACACCCTTTCAGCCACACTCTACCACACCCTCACTTACATGTGGGTGAGAGTGTGGTAGAGTGTGGCCGAAAGGGTGTGTGTGTATCATTTTTGTTTCATGTTCCTGTTTGGAGTTATATTTATCGCGAAGCCCTAATTCTTGGATCTAACCCTAATTTGTGTACTGAGAAAGGTTTAATCAAGTGTGCTAAAAAAAAAAAACCATAAGAAGCGGTGGGAAACTGGAAATAGTAGAACAGCACAATGTCCTCCCCTCCAAAACCCTAAACCCTAATAAGCAACCAACGAATCGAGCAGAACGTCGCAGAATCACAAAGATCTCGAACTGTGAAGCTCCATCAATGGCAGAAAACAACCCAAGAATATCCGAAACCTTCGCAGTCAAACCAAACCTCAAATCCACTTCTCAAACCTCCACGAAATCCACCCCAGAATCTAAGTACTGGAAATCCTTCAAATCCCAACCCACCCCCCAAACCCTAATCTCCTCCATAAGCTCCCTCTCCTTCTCCCCAACCCCTCCCCACCTCCTCGCCGCCACCCACGCCACCACCCTCTCCCTCTTCTCCCCCCACCAAACCCTAGAACAACCCAAGTCCACCATCTCTTCTTTCTCCGACTTCGCCACCTCAGCCTCCTTCCGCTCCGACGGCCGCCTTATCGCCGCCGGTTCCCACACCGGCCTCATCCAAGTCTTCGACGTCAAAACCCGAACCCCCCTCCGGCGTCTCCGCGCCCACTCCCGCCCCGTCCACCTCGTCAGCTACCCCCGCCTCGACAAGCTCCACCTCTTCTCAGGCGGTGATGACGCCCTTGTCAAATATTGGGACGTGGCATCTGAATCCCAAATCGTTGACCTAATTGGTCACAAAGATTATATCCGGTGCGGTGATGGGTCACCGGTTAGTGATGAATTGTTTGTTACTGGGTCGTATGATCATACGGTTAGGGTTTGGGATGTTAGGGTTTCGGGTGGGAGTTCAGTGATGGAAGTTAAGCACGGGAAGCCGGTTGAAAGCGTAATTTTCTTGCCATCTGGAGGGCTAATTGCGACGGCTGGTGGGAATGAGGTGAAGATTTGGGATGTGATTGGAGGTGGGAAGTTGTTGTATTCAATGGAGAGTCATAACAAGACTGTGACTTCGTTATGTGTTGGGAAGATTGGTAAGGAAACAGGTGAAGAGGCTCAACAATATCGAATTCTGAGTGTTTCTCTTGATGGGTATATGAAAGTTTTCGATTATGCAAAGTTTAAGATTACTTACTCGATGCGGTTTCCATCGCCGCTGTTATCTGTTGCATTCTCTCCTGATTGTTCTACGAGAGTTATCGGTTCTTCGAATGGGATTATGTATGCTGGGAAGAGGAAAATGAAGGAGAATGCTGGGTCTGAATTGGTGAATTTTGCGGGTTTTGGTCCTATCAGTGAACCCCCGAAGAGGGTTTTGAGGCCTTCGTATTTTAGGTACTTTCGTAGAGGCCAAAATGAGAAGCCTTCGGAAGGGGATTACTTGGTCAAGAGGCCGAAGAAGGTGAAACTGGCTGAACATGATAAGTTGTTGAAGAAGTTTAGGCACAAGGAGGCCTTGGTGGCTGCATTGAAGGGGAAGAATCCGGTGAATGTGGTGGCTGTAATGGAGGAATTGGTGGCGAGGAAGAAGTTGATGAGGTGTGTTACGAATTTGGAGACGGAGGAGCTTGGTTTGTTATTGTGGTTTTTGCAGAGGTACTCGACTATGCCGAGGTATGCAGGGTTGCTGATGAAGTTGGCTAAGAAAGTGGTTGAAATGAGGGCTGAAGATGTTCAAACTGACAATGTATTGAAAGGACATATTCGAAACCTGAAGCGATCTGTTGAAGAGGAGATAAGAATACAGCAGTCGTTGCAGGAGATACAGGGCATAATATCTCCCTTACTGAGGATTGCTGGGAGGAGATGAGTGAGAAATGCCATTAATTTGTTACTCAGAAAAAGTTTTGCTGATTTGTTTGAGTGTACTTCATTTGTTTCTCTGTTTAGTTTTGTTCCTTGAAAGAAATCTTCTCAAGGTAAGGCCGGAGTTTGCTCTCGGCTTGGCATTTCCGATTATTGTTTATTGCTTAAGGTAAGAGGACATTCATTTCTGGGTGGGATGTTCTTATCTTTTTGTGGTATTGACCCATTGTTTGTACTGGAAAATTGTGGGGAAAAGAATGCTTGGTCGATCTTCTATTTGGGCTTTTGATTAGGATAAACAAAAAAGCTACGAAGACGCACACTTAACACTTGAACACACACTCAATACGGACATGGGCACCATAAACTGCACTTCTGTTGAGGTAAATGTAGGAATTGAGTTCCATTACATGATTCGAGATATAGCTTACAACAAAGTCCTCCTTCGCAGAAGGCTACCTTGGTATCGAAGGGTGGTGCTGTCAGTTGCTTTGACAATGATTTGAGGTTTAGCAGCCAAAATGTGGTAATTACAAACAGAAATGAGCCTCCAAATTGCTTATAATTAGGGGTATAACTGAACTTTTTGTGGTATTGACCCATTGTTTGTACTGGAAAATTGTGGGGAAAAGAATGCTTGGTCGATCTTCTATTTGGGCTTTTGATTAGGATAAACAAAAAAGCTACGAAGACGCACACTTAACACTTGAACACACACTCAATACGGACATGGGCACCATAAACTGCACTTCTGTTGAGGTAAATGTAGGAATTGAGTTCCATTACATGATTCGAGATATAGCTTACAACAAAGTCCTCCTTCGCAGAAGGCTACCTTGGTATCGAAGGGTGGTGCTGTCAGTTGCTTTGACAATGATTTGAGGTTTAGCAGCCAAAATGTGGTAATTACAAACAGAAATGAGCCTCCAAATTGCTTATAATTAGGGGTATAACTGAACTCAACATACTACAAAACTCTAAAGCAACTGTACATGCTGCTTGCAACTGAGAGATTCAGCACTTGCAAAGTGCACCTGGCATGGATTTTACCAGAAAGTCCAAACACCAGTTCTTGACTTCTTAATAAAAAAAATAAAAAATAAAAACAACCCTTGAACACCTGACGTATCTCAATATTCCAGCCCAGATAGTTGCATCGACACTGTGAAAGGCATTTTAATGACAGATTTGCACCTCTCAATCTTCAAACATGCATGATTCAGAGTAGCTAGCTGGAAGGCCCTGTGCAACGTACAATATTCAGATAAAATAAAATTAAAAGAAAAAATCGATGATTAGGCATTGCCCAGATTCTACTTGCAGAAAAAACCCTACTTATAGCTAGATTTCCCCAGGTGGCTCAAGAAAATCAACATGCAAATGCAGATTAAAAAAAGCTTGGGTTCCTGCTCAAACATCATGAGTTGGATTAATACAAATATTCTCCATTTGGACATTGGCAGGAAAAATCAACCTCTTCAGAAAATTAGCAACGTAGTAGTTGATACAGAGTTTCCTGTCTCTTGATAATCATGCAACCATACTAGCTGGTGCAGGATCATGAAAAATAAGATATAATACCTTCCAGCAATGAATTCGAGAAAATTTAGCATCCGGACCTGTCCTAGTGTAATCTTGAATCAAACCCTAGATTTGCCCTACACTTAATTTGCACATTATGAACTTAGACACCGAACTTACTCTTTTGATAAAGATATTCCATTTTGTCACTGTTTCGTTAACAGCTTTATTCATGTAACAAACGTAGCATAGCAATTCAGCCCAAAAATTTGGTTGAAAATCTTAGCTTCTGACCCATAAGACTCCATTACCAAAAAGCAATCTACAGAGAAGGACATTGTAGATAGCTGATTAAGGAGTAGTGTGATCATAATTCAAACCTGATGTTCTAGAAGCAGCCACATTCTCGGTAGCTTGCCCAAAATCTCCAGCCCTTCTCTGTCCTTTGTTTTCCTCTCTTGAAACTCTCAACGAACGAAGTTTGGATGATGACCTAATTGAATGTATTAGAGGTTCCTCCTCGTCGTCATCTTCCTGCTGTTCTTCATCTTGAGCATCTTTGTCAGATACATGGATTGAATCCTCCTCTTCACTTGAACTCTGCTCATCGAAAAGTTTCTTTCCCTGCAGATTGCGGCTCTTGCGTGGACGACCTCGGCGTCTGACAGTCATTCCTTCTTTTTCCTCCGCAACTGAAAAATGATATTTGCCATCATGTCAATATAGGCATGAGATGTAGTTTAAACCCCATTCTTTTCCCCCTTTGGCTTTTTAAGCCCTTGCGGATACAAGGTTAAGATTTAAGACCCACGGGGATTGGAAGAAACAGGTCATTTAAACTATGGAGAACTACTTAATGAAGCATGAACTCCCAACCAAACAAAGAATGTTAACAACTGGAAGGTGAATTGTTACCTTGGAAATCTTCATTTTTCGCATACTTGTCATTTAAGCCGTCTACAAAAGTGATATATGGATGCCATCCACTAGGATCAACCTCAGTGTTCACGTTCTCCGTTCTTTTCTGGACATCCTTTAGGCTAATTGCAGAAACGATAAAGCATTAGCATTCAACCTTCCAGAAACACACGTTACATACCTCCTTCTAGAAAGAAGTAAAAAGATTTAAATCTTACATTTCCAATATATCAGGCGTAGGAAGTTTGGAAACAAAATGGACCACGGCACCATCCAAAAAAGAAATCTGCTTTGGAGCGTCAATGAAAGCATAATCAATACCATCCTTGACAATTTTCATAATGTCTGATAGATGCTTGTTTCTAGCAGCACCCACAAACATTCCAGAAAGCCGAGCTGCCAGATCTTTACATTCTTGAAAAGACTTGCCAGCCAGGGAGTAGTCATTGCTTTCTAAAGCTACCACTGTGTGCCGATGGTAGGCCTAGTCAAACCAAAGATGAGAAGTTCATATCCATCCAACATTACATAAAACCAGACAGAGAGAACAGATAATAAGGTTGTGTTTTAATAAGCTGAACAAATTCTCCAAAGCTTCAACTTCCATATTCAATTAAATCTTAGCACGGCATTCAAAAGTTCAAATCTTTACTATCTGGTTTGTCTGGACAGTCATAGGGTTTACCAGAGAGGCAAAGTGTGTCAGCAACATCGGAGAGGCAGGGATGACCATGTAGGGAGGGATCTCAGTCCAAGCAAGGGGGAGAGAGTCGGTGGAGTGTCGTGCCCATGTAGGGAGGGATCTCAGCTTATATGTTTAGCTTCGCGAAAGAAGGGACTAGCTTCTATTTGTAAAAGATGAGCACGTGGGCTTAATTAATTACCTGTTTTTTTGTAAAACTGGTAGTTCATAAGGTGTCAGTAACTTCGTTAAGATTACATCTCAACACAAAGTCGAATTCAGTGGAGATATGTACCAATTCTTCAGACGATAGTCGTTGTCCGTGAAGAAACTCCATCTCTAGCCTCAAGCCACAAGAATCCCGGAGTACTGTGGTATGTGAGCGTGCGTGCTCCAAATATTTCATCATACTTGGGCCTACTCTCTTGGCCTAGGCATATGAGTGATACAATAGTGGTAAGTAAATCAGGTTGACCCTGGTATCCAAGTAATGGAATGTGTGGTTTGAAAACCATGGGCACCCTGTTTTAATTAGTGGAGTAAGTTACAAACGGCATAGAACGCTGACCACGCTGGCATGAGGCTAGTGATTTGATGAAGAAGTAGTCTGACTCGGGCATAAACGATACTTGTAAGCCTCTTGATCCTACACTGTTGAGAACGAAGACATGGACCACACGTCTCTCAAAGACTGACATGCGCACTCTTGCAGGATATATGTCGCTGCCAGTGTGTCCCACGACACGCGGCTATAATAGTGTCTGTTTATGGTTTGGGTGGCAAAGAAAAATTTATTGGCTGAAGGCCCAAAACGGCACCAAGAGCATACAATATTACGCATGTCCAGACATTTCTGCATTAAAATACAATTGTTTTGCAGTGTTTGTGTAAAAAAACATAAGAAATCTGAATAAATATCAACAGGAGCACAACAGAGTTATGGCATCTTAGATGGCACTATAGTCTGAGTCCAAGTCTTACCCGTTTCAATGCTTCTAGAAAGAGTTTGGACACATCGTCATCCTTTTTCTTTAAGACAGCTATAAGATGCTTTACAATCTCGGCCACACTTGTTCCATGCATCACAAAATGAGAAATGATTTCTGGGCCAAGATACTCCTGCAGTCACAATCACATTAAACAGTTCTCTTCCAGCAAGACAGCAACTAATTGGGAACAAAAACCGTACTAAACAAATCGGCAATGCATGTTCTTACATGGTGACTTTTCCATCTATAAGCACTAAAGGGGTATAGGAATATTTCTTGACAGGGTCCAAGGTCCCATAAACTCCCAACCAATTTATGGAATGTCAAACAAATGCTCACCTTAGGAACTGCATCGGTAGCAATTAACTTGCAAGCAGCAATCATGATTGCATCCCTGTTAGTCTCCTCAACATACTCTTTTTGGACCTCTTCATCCTCTGTCTCATCTGTACAATCCCGAAGGAGGTATCAGAAAGTGTCAAGAGAAAAAAGCCAAATGCAGATTGCAGAGTGAGAGATAGAAGCATGGGCAATGTTTCTGAGTGAAAATGAAATTACGCCTGTTACGGACTACGTAACTCCCAACAAACTTCAATACTTGCAAGTAGAGTGGTAGCCTAGTGGTTGGCACCATGTACTTCCATGCATTTGACAGGGGTTTGAACCTCACTAATACAATTAACACTCCCATGCATTTGACAGGGGTCAGGGGTTCAAACCTCACTAAGGCCCCGTTCCGCTAAAAAAAAACAGTTTTGTTTTAACTCAAAAACTATCTCATTCCACTAACAAAAAATCACTTAGTTTTTTTGCAAAACTAAAAACCAAAAAAGCCCAAAAAACTAGTTAGTGGAACAAATTAGTTTTTTTTGCAAAACTAAACATACAAAAAACTAGTTTAATGGAACAAGTTAGTTTTTTTGCAAAATTAAAAAACCAAAAAACTAGTTAGTGGACCAAGTTAGTTTTTTTGCAAAACTAAAACATCCAAAAAACCAAAAAATAAAAAAACCACAAGTTAGTGGAACACCCCCTAAATACAACTAACACTACCAACTTTAGCCGGGGGCGGGGGGGGGGGGGGGAACCTACTTCAATAAATACAAGTAACAAGAGCCACATGCGTATAATTCCAAATATTATCGAATATGTACAGAATGTCTAAAATTTTAATATAGTATATTGAAAATTGTCCTCTAAGCCATTCTGTAAACAACGTATCACTTGCGTCAACCCTGGCCAGTCATTGAACTGCGAAGCTTCAGAAGACCAATTCAAATCCTACGAATCATATTGTGGGCAAAGCATCTATTATGTCTGTTAACAAAAAGACGTCTTAATCCGCAAGCACAAGTCTCTACTTCTGCTCCCATTAAGAGCAAGATCTTTTGGGCCACCCTTCCCGCAAGCGAAAGCTTGTGCGAAATAGATTGGAAGGGGACTCCGGTTCACAGAGTGGAAACGGCTCAGTTCACGGTGTAGCCATACGACACTCTCCGGACACCGACACTCTCCAGACACATGTCCGACACTTGAATCCAAAGCTTCCTCTTTTTTAAACTTTTTTGTTCGGACACTCTCAAAACAAGTCGGGGGCATGAAAACGAATAGTAGATTAAAACTTGGTGAAGTCTTGTTTTTTGTGTGATTGCTGATGTTTTATTCATAACAAAGACAAAAAAGAAAAAAAATTTGTTTTCCGTTGAAATACTTTTATGAACGATTGGATTTTTCATGTGATTTAAGGAATTACATGGTGTTGCATACTCACAAGTCACAATTAGAGATTTAGAGTTTAAATTTGTATCTTTTTAATTCATATAATAGTATGAAATAATGTTTAAAATGTGCCACCCAACATGTCATGTCCACCCTTTTTCATAAAATTTACGTGTCGGAGAGTTCATGTCGGAGATACATAGCGACGAGTTTGCGGTTCATCTCATTGGTTCCAGACTTCCCAATAAAAAAGACAAAAGACATCCCTATCACTTCAACCATATGACTATTCTCAACTTCTAAGCACAATCCCAAAACATATCTGCAAGAAGCAGTGGAATGTGTATGCTGTCTACAACAATTAGCATCACCCTGTATTACTTCCGTTTTCTGATAAAGTACATGAATCTATTTACTCTCAACATAACAGTAGCAAGGAGAATCAAGTTACCTGAAATATTGAGCTGCTGTTCACAAAGTTTCCAAAACTTCTGGACACTAGACTCCTCGGGACAATATCCCAAACAATCCAGATTTGTTGAAGCAAAATTTGACTGTCTGAATAAACACCACATCTCTGCAAGTACAGTACAGACCTTGGACAAAATGCACATTTTTGTTAGACAATATTGCTCTTGGACATAATGTAGAAGATAGACCAAAATTGTATAATAATCAATACATGGCAATGGAAGAAGTTCACAAGTCAGTCCAAATAATGCTTACCCTACACGCTAGCTTATTTCCCCCTTTACCCTCTCCCTGGTTTTCAGGAAGCGTTTCCAGGTAGTAGTACTCAAGATGCTGAAACAAGGTACTGCGTTTTGCCAACAATGAACGTACAGATTCCTCGGGGACAGTTCCACTGTTTATGATAGAGTGAAGGCACCAGGCAACATGCAAATACATGTTGAGAAGCAAGAAGTTTACTACCTACAAGAGCATAAGCAGCTATAAACATCAGCCTGAGTGACGTAAACAGAAAGAGATTATCTACCTTTTGGATCCCCAATGTATTTGAAGAATGCCATTGTCGTCACTGAAGTATCAATTACAAGATTTTAGTCCCTAGACAAGACGATATTAATTTCCACAATAAAATGGGGTATTTTCGGAAGTTTGTATACAAAATGACAACTCCTCCATTCCAAACCCAGGCCCCAAACCACCATGACTACCGTCTGTCGCCATCTCTTGCAGCCCCGAACACCATAACAACCATGCCATCATAATCTTCTTACACTAGATTTCCACAACCAGATAAAAAAAGAAAAAGATTTTCCACTACACTAGCCAGCACCACACCATCCAAAAGCACACCATCACTTACCTCCATCCTCTGAAAGCCATAATTTCTCTACTGTTCGTTAATATGTAGCTGGATGGTGGCTCATAGTTTGGTGCCAACAATTGAACTCCAAACAAATTTTGGCTTGGTCGTCAAAATCCGAACAAATCCAGTACTGTTGGCCTTACTCATCCGAACCTTTGTAAACACAATCACTTGATCAGAGTGGGGTTTAGGCGCGAGGAGTTGGGGTTTCAAAGGTGAAAGGAGGAGGGCAAGAAGGTGGAGTTGTGCTGGGAGCAGAGTGAAGGGAAGGTGGCTCGAATACGGATGAGGAAGAGCCAGCCAGCCCTGAATTTCAGTTTTTACTCCTTTGTCGGTGTCTTTGTTCCGCCATTGTTGACGCCTCATTTTTTTCTGGCCAATTTTCCAATCTTTAAATCTAGTTAGTGAATCGTGTATAGCAACCAACAAATTCGCAACGCTCTAGTCCATCACGAAATGCCAAAAATACTCCGATTGGGTAAAGTTACAGCGCTCATATGTTTTGTTGCCTTTTCATCCTACTTTAACAGGTTTCTAACCCAACTTATTAGACATGGATTTTGAAAAAGAAAAGTTAATGGATTAATTTTTGAAACACCCTCTCCATTTTTCCTTTTTTTTGATAGATTGAATTAATAGTTTAACAGACTCATAAAAAAAAATATTATGGTTTAACAAGTTTTACAATGAGAACTTGAAGCAAGATCATAAGCAAACCTTTGTAAACCCCTCATCTTTGCATAATATTTCTGCAATTTTTGAAGTCTGAACATGGGGTTTTTTTGGAGAAGAAGAAGATGATTAGGGTTTGATTGTGTTGAACTTTTGTCCGAGTTGAAGGAAAAAGACGTTACTGGTGGTGGCTGCGATGAAATAGAGGCTAGGGTTTCAAAGTTTGAAGAAAAGAGAGAATTTTGTATCCAAACTTCGGAAAATAAGCCTTGTTTTAACTGCAGAATTGACGGTGTCTTCAGGGACAACAATAGGGCAATTGATATTTCAGGGTCGACAATGGCACTCCACAAACACAAATACATCAGGGATCAAAAAGGTAAATAAGCCAAACAAAAAGTTTTCCTGGAGGAAACACGCACCTCATCATCCAGGTCATGAAATCTCTTGAGAAAATCACCCATTTCATCATACAAGCTTTCGATGGGAACAGATCTGGACAATTGAAGCTCATATAACCTTTTCAAAGTTACAAGGAGCGAGTATTCGTCATCACCACCCTGTTATTCTGGAACATATTAAAAAAGATCCTAAGGACCAAACCAAAAGAAACAAGAACATAGCAGCCCAATAGAAACATACCGCTACTTCACTCATTGCAGACTTTAGCTTAGAAATAAGCTCATCTTCAAGCTCCTTCAACTTGTTTTGAGCAAAATCTTGTAACTCACCTCGACTCTCAGTGTTACAAAAATTTATAGCCTTCACACAACACCTCAGAATATCCTTCTCACCATGTTTACAGAATGCCTCTTTCACCAGCTGAAGTACAGTCTTGAAATGCTGAGAAAAGACAAGCAATTAAACAATCACTCATACTAAGCTGCAAACCATGACCAATTGACTAGTATGGTAAAATCCTGCATCCAACCTGCTCCTGTCTCTTCAGAGAATAAAGTTCGAGGTTCATATTAATAACGATATCAACCAATGGTGCTATCTTTCCCTTGTCAGCCATGAATTTGCGTAGAAGTTGCGGGTAGCGCTTCATCATGGAGATAGTCACATCCCGCCTATTGTTTTCCATCATTTCCTGAAAATTAGGCAATAGTGCAATTTATAAAGTAAACTTTTACCGGAAGTCAGACACCATACAGTGGTGAAATCAAAAAACAAAAACAAGAGTCATACATGGTTGGGAAGCTTGGTCAGTCTGAGGCCTCAGCCAACCAGACTCATCTTGGTGAGGTGCAGTTTTAATTTCACATTTGCTTTATTAAAAGATGCAGAACCAGTCAAAGTCCAATTGTTACTGGACCCCGTTCAAAAAAAAATAAAAATTATTACTTGACCTATAGATTAGTTATTCTCTACTCCATCTCGATCAAGAACAAACACTCACCATAAAATGAAACATGTGTTATAATTCTAATCGACTCGGCAGATTAATTCTTTTTGGCCCTGCTAAACTTGAGGAAAACAACAGGTGAAGTCGCTTTACTTGAAAAGGCAGTTGAGAAATTGAAATTTCAATCCCAATGAAAGGCTTCACTGATAACCGATATATGTAAGGTGACTTAGGATCTGGATGCACTTCTCTAACCTATTGAGATATCAACGAAGTGTAACACTCCCATCCTTCACTGGTGGATAAACGGCTTTGTGAAAGGGAACTGTTTTTTACAAGTGCTTTTTGAAGGGAAAATTGAGAGACTCAGACTACAAGAGCAGCCAACTTGTTACACTTTCTAGTGCATAAAATAATGTTCATCCTTGTCCAAATCAAAGCAGACCAAAAAGGCTTAGTAAAGACAGTAATTGGGGGAAATACAATGCCTTGTGTAGGCAAATACATTATTCACACTCTAAGCAACCCAACTCCCCACAGAAACCTGATCGATCTAAAAACGTTGATTTGGTCCAGTTGATTTGGCAGATTTACTTATTCCTGGGTCAAAATTTGAGAGGTAGTCCTTGTCAGTTTTGTGCTCGGTTAATGCTTTACTGAATTGGCCTGCATCACACTTGGTTTTAGAAGTCATGCACAAAAGTTGGATGAAGTGAGTACCAAGACCTCTAAAACTGATTCTGACTCATGAGCTGTCAAATTGTCAGTAAACATCAGTTATAAAGTGGCACTTCACAGAACAGACTCCTAAAAAAAAGAAATCCGCTCAGACTAATACCTACTCATGACTAGTACTCAAAATTCTCATTCACCTCATAAATACTATATGGGCTGTGTTAATGAAGCATAAGAAGCCATTAGAGCTTTAAAGACAAAATCAGAAGCAAGCATGCTCCAATGTAACTAAATGGGTCTACACAAAAGCAAACAGAACTGAGGACATCCTCACCCTTTGGGCTTTATTATAGTACTGCTTTCGGTTATCTGTTGCAGGAACTATTCTTTCTCCCACAGCCTTTTTGACAGATGCAGAGAGAAGCCGAATCAAGTTTGTTGCATCCTCGTCAGTAAGCTCAATCATAGGGTTCTCATCCAGGAGCATAGATAAAATACACTTCCAATCCTGTAACAAAATATGAAAATCAATTGGAATATGTCTATAGGCCAACATCTAAGGCGGGTTGTATAATGTCATTGGGTACCTGTGAGTCTGTGACTAATCAGTAATCTCAACCAAGAGTATTGTACTCAACTTCTGTTTGTATAGCATTATAATCAATTGACACGATTTGATTGGTCGGACAACCACATACGACCGCCATTGATTTCTTAAAAAAATTAACTATGACCTAAACATGATTAACAAATAAATACACAAAACAAAAGCCTAAGAGTTTGGATAAATATGTAGCATGACCAGATGATTATTGCATACACAGACATATTATTTTCCGTATAAAAAATATAAGCATGCACAAGGTCAAGTTAACCATGCTTCAACTCAAGTCTGATCCTATGTTAGGCCAGGTAAAAAACTTTACAAAGCCTGACCCAGTTATTTGAAATTGGTTTTGGTTAGGAATTTGGCTGCGAAATTATACCAAGGAAAAAAAATTATACCTTCATGGCATCCATGTACTCCCAAACATCATCGATGACGTAGGTACTTAAAATCTGATCCGTGGAAAACTCTCTTAGTATTTGCAACATTCTACCAAGATGTACCTCAGAAGAGTCATCGTCATTGCCTGAAGGGAAAAATATTATGAGCACGGTGCTAGAAGAACGTAAATCTGCATGAAAAGACAGTGTCCGAAGAAACCTCTTGAATGCGATTGAGAGCTATTAGATTTCTGTGCAATCAGGTGCTCATACACTAGTGAACCAATGGCACGCCTAATCTCTGGTGGATCATCAATTAGTAGATCATAAAGAGAACCTAAGTCATCTTCATTCAGAAGCTGATGCCTGCAAAACCAGCATTGTCATGCAACAACCTTGAAATAAACTGTCACCGGGAACTATTGAGACATGAAAACCAAACTTTCAAAACGTTAATAACCAGTAGATACCTAAGTAGCTGTTTTACAAGTCCTATGCCACATACAGCAACTGAAATATCAATGTCATCAGCAAGCTCAATCATCCGATTAGAAAATCTTTCCGTAAAAAGTCCAAGAGATGGCACATTATCATCCACCTCGTAAAGATTTTGCAATGCCAGCACAGAAGCTTTCCTTACACCAGCATTCTTAGATGCAATAAAAAGAAGACAATAAGACCCAGTTAGGTATTTAGTCTTCAAGGAAGAAGAAAATGCCAAATAACATACAAGGACCTATAAGAAAAGGTAATATGACAAAAAAGGTAATCTTGGACTTGCAACTTACCTTGTCATTCAGCGTCCATCCAAGGTACTTCAAGTACAAATCCTGCAAGAACAGGGATGGGTATGACAGAATCCACACTCCAAGTGATTGTATGCATGACATTCGAATCTCAGGATCAATATCACGGTAGCGATGGACAAATAACCTGCAAAGGACAAATTGTAAATTTTAAAACTTTTTACTATAAAAAATGCAGAAAACATGGCAAAGAACCGTACTTGAGATAATCTAACTACTTCTCTAAGAATATGTCAGAAGGAGATACAAAAAGAGAGACAGGAAGAATCTCGTACCCAGTAAATATTTTGCGCATCATTGTATCTATCACCGTTATCTTTTCGTGAGTCGTTGATAGCCTTTTATTCAGTGATTCCACACGTGGACCATCAATATGTTTCTTCCTTTCAGCATTTAACTGTCTCTGAGTAGTTTCCCGTTGTGCGCCAAGCGTTTTAGCAACATTTATCAAGGATGTGACAAGCTGAAGGCCCACCAATGAAGCAACCTGACGAAAAATTCTGGGAGGAGTACTGAAACACGTGCAAACCAAGCAGATTAACTCAATAAATGCACATGAAAACAAGAGAAACTAGTAATACTTCACAACACTAAAATTCAGCACTAACCATGACAGTGCAATTACATAATCCATGCATTTGTCAAACAAAACCTGATCAAACAACGGTCCACTCTGACACTCAATGACCAGGTTGTCCCAAAAAGAAGTGAGGTTATCTTTGAAATTCTTGAACTCCTTCTTTTTTGAACTTTGATAATCTTCAACTTCACCCTAAGATGGCGGATGTTAAGACAAAACTACAGAAACAAAAGTTGATAAATGAACTTAAGGTTTAGGATTGTCCTTCCGCAGATGCCTCAAGTATACAAGATAAGTAAGCAGGAAACATATCTAAATGCATTGTTAAGGATACTCTCCTAGCAAGACTGACGAGAGCAACTACAACGTCATCAACATCAGTCTCATCCAAGAACTCTTCTCGAATACGATACTTTGCTCCACATGCCTGTACAACAGCATGCTTCTTCAGTTGCACTTACATCACAAAAGAAAAGTAAGCATTTGCAAATGTCAGCTTACCTCAAAAAGCATCATTAACAACCCAACCATTGCAGGTTTTGAATCCTTCTCATACTGTTCAACCCATACCTTGACCACTTGAGAAATAAGTTTCCCATTCCCTTTAATAACCTCTGCAGAAACAAACATTAATTCCTCTTCTTCAAAAAGTGTTAAACAGGGCATCGTAAAAGAATGTGTTTGTGATGAAATACATAGTAAGCGCAGGCATTTAAGCCAAAACATGTTTCTGTCTTTAAAAATCACAACAACAAAAAAAAAAACCGAAGGTTTTGACCAAAATAGGTGGGGCCCAGTACCCAAATTATTTCATTAGAAATCTTATCCATATTCTATAGCGAACATAGCTTGGGACAATGGAAAAAAGGTTGGGCAACCAAGTGGGAGCATAAGGTTCCGGGCAAAAAATTCTAGTACTGAACTCATATTAGCCCATCCAACACCCTATATTGGCCAGGTCAACCAGAAGACCCGCACAAGAAGGAACACCAGGTTTGCTTGCATTAATCAGCCCAGAATGAAAAACGCATCCAGGGCAATTATAACTGAGTTGAAGGACCACTCATAATGAGGCTTTAGATATTTCCTTTTTGGAGAACAAGGAAGAAATGTCAAGGGAATGCCTCCCAAGTCCCAAATACAACAAATAAGCATCAATGCATAAGAAGCCCTTACTCACTACCTTTCATGTCAAAACGCTTTATTGCTCCACAAAATCCAAAAATTCGTCAAGAGAAGAGAGAAACAAAGTACTCTATAGACCTTTTCTGCATAAATTGTAAAGGTATCTCCAAAAAGCCTGTACAATGGACTCTACAAACTTTTCGATTACTCCACTAATCTCTATAAACCTGTGATTTTTCTACATGGAAAAGGAAAACCCATTCCATTTAAAAGTGCACCTAATCTATTGCCATGTACCATCTACAGGCTCTTTCACTTCAAGTTATGTTGGGAACACAATTAGTTGATATTCTAACAATTTTTCTTGGAAAACATGTTGAATGTTCCAATGACGTAATTGATGAAACATCGCAACTAAGTATGAGAGATGAGATAATCATATTCATTTCACACCTCAACAGAAATGCCCAAACAATAGACCTGCTTCAAGCTTGGGTTGAGTAACTAGAAAAGGTTGTGTTCGGCTGGAACATTTATGAACACAACTCCCAGGGTCAGGTTTCAAACCTACTTGAGTTTCAGCCTGGCCCCTAAAACAAACAACTATTCACCTTTCATTCTGGATCAACAATGCCTCTACTTCAAATCAAACTGTTTCAAAACCTACGCTAATTAACAGTGCCTTTTAGTTTGCACTGCTCGAATTGATAACCTGCCCGTTCTCCGGTATGCATGCAGCCCAACCCACCGAATCTACATCTAAAGCCTATCTATGTCATATATTTTCTTTCGCAGATCACAATACTCCAAAATTTAGATGCAATCCAAATACCAAGCTGAAGTCATTTTGCACTATACACTTGTATACACAGTTGAGTTGACTCAACTTAATGAAGTCTTAGGCTGCATTTGGCTCTTGATTGGACTAGGGATAACTAAGGGGAAGGAATGTGAATCATAGACCAAATGAAAATCGCAGACTTTTCAACTTCCTCTTTTCCTTTTCCTCTATACATCCCTCCACAAATCCTTGATCTCAACACAACCTTAATGCGTATCGTAAATCACCTTCAGGGCAGCTCTATCCAGTTCCGCCTATTCTCAGAATCTCAGTTCATTTTCTCAATTGAGGAATACAAACCCTAGACGCAGTGTTCTCTGAACAGTAAACACAATTCGCATACAACCCTATATGCAGTGTTCTCTACGCACAATTCAGCGCCAATAGCTACCTACCCTTACTCTAAACAGAATAACCGAAGGATAAACGGAAATTACCAATCAAGCTTTGACCATCAACAGGTGCTGCAGCGGAAGCCCCTTCTGAAGTTCGCTTCCGCTTCGATTTCGAACGAGGCCCCTCGAAATCATCAAAAGAATCGTCAAATTCCGCTTGATTAGGGCTCTGATCACTGCGGTCGCTGGTCTCGCCGCGATTATCTCCGCTCGCCTTGGTTGTTCGATCAGCATCGGCTGCTGCAGCAGTCTGAGCCCTAGTTCTTTTCTGTTTAAGCGAAAAATCGAAGTGAATGACAATGCTAGAACATTAATTGGGGAGAAATACATGGACACTGAAGAGAGGGATTGGTAGAAGTGGAGATTTGGAACTAACCGTGCGACGATTCGCTGTCTCTGAAGCTACGGGTGTGTCCTCCATGACCTATTCTTCCAGTAAACTAGCTATATGCTCGGAAAATGGAGGGGAGAGAGAGAGGTTCGCAACCAGAAAGTTTCCCGAATTTTATCGAGAGGTATGGAGGGAGAGCGAGTGACACAGACTGAAAAATCTCCCGCCAAGGTATATCATGAGCACGAAATCGGGGTGATGGCGTATGTGAGAATCCTAATGAAAAAACCTAAATGGACTTTTTTATTTTATTTTGCGTCAATTTTTTTTAGTTTATTTGTTCGTCTCAATGAGATGAAAATTATTAATCAAACTTGTAAAGTCCATGATTTTAATAATTATTTTTATTAATTCGGATATATACATATATGTATATATAGATTTATATATTTCTATGATTTATTCTTTGTTCAATTGCAAAACTGGTCTTGGTATCGAATATTTGGCGCAATTTTATGATCTGTACCGAGTACTTGTGTAAATACTCGGAATTTTATGAAAAAAAAATCGAATTTAATTAGGGATTTTATGAAATTACATTAAGTGTTGGAGTGTGGTCAATGTATAAAATAGCTTAGTTTTGGTCCAGATTGAAAGTTTGAGGGGATTTGTGCGTGTAAACAATTTTTTAATAGTTTAACAGGCATCATAAACTATTCATATAATTGTCTCTCTCTCTCTCTCTCTCTCTCTCTCTCTCTCTCTCACACACACACACACACACAATTCAAGAATCATCTTCTCTAACACCTTCGAAAAAGATAGTTGGAAAACGTAGAAGAAGAAGAAGAACAATTCATGGTGCGATTAACAGAAACTATACATATGATAACAAATCGAATATGTTACTCGTTTTTTGTGCCTTATGAAAGTTTCAGATGTTGTTTCCATTGTTATCAATTGTTATGTTTTGACTTACGTGAGATGGCCCACGGATTGCACAAGTCTGGAACATTTCACCGTTAATTTTATTATCATTAGTTGTGTATGATTAAATAGAAGCAAGACCATTGCGAACTTGGGACGTTATATCCGGCATGGGTGTCAGGCCATCGCGCAGATATTCCCAGACGTCACAGAGACGGCCGTGGGCCTATGAGATTAGGCATGGTGGACGAGAGTCTAATAGATTGTCTATTTTCGGATGGGAATCGATGTTGAATAGTGTGGTGATATGAGTTGAGATATTAATTAACGGGTTGTGGTTATGAAATGTTATTATGTGGGTTGTGAACCCTGGGAATTCGAGATTGTAGCATACTCTCAAAAGCTACTCAAAAGATCCTTTTCTCTTTCAAATACTCATTTCAATAGGAGTATAATTTATTTCCTCCCCAATTTCCGATATACTCCCCGGAATGGCAGCCGACCAGGGAGACAACAAATATTCCAAATGTAATTGAGCATCTCTCCAATACTGGTCCCGGAGGGTTAGGAACCTTCAGGAATTTGATCCTGTCTTTCGGTTCGAGATTGTGGCATCGTGCATAGTTGTGACACAAGTCCCATCCGACCATGAACAAACAATTCATTTCATTGTGCTTGACCTTAATAGTTTCCTCTTTTTCGAAACCTTCAGTTTTTATCGGTGCCGAGTAAGTTCGAGGGAATGTAATTGCTTTATCTTGCAGGGCAGAGAGGAATTCCCTGTCAAAGTCTTGAAACTATAATCGCAACGTGAATTGTTGTTCTTCTTCTGGTACGTTTTAAGCCATCTTTTTTCAAAGGTGTTAGAGAAGATTTTATGAAAATAGTGTGGGAATTTAAGTAAAGGAGTGGCTTAGGGTGTCCTACTAAGCGTAATTTTATCACCAACGCTGCTACTTTTGTGGTACTGTCGTCCCACAATGCTCGATACAGAAAGAGAGAAAAGGGTCACCTACTAATTTTGAGGTGATGAAGCAGCAAGATGGATATGAAGTGGCGAAGCCGTGGCTTACTAGTAGTTCTTTTAGCCTAATGTCTCTGTCTTTCTTTTTTAGTTGAACATTAAATAAGTGTTTTAGTTTTCAGACAATGTTAGAGTTAAATTTATTTTAGTTATAATAAAATTGACAAGATCAATCAAATTATGACGTAGGAAATGGACAAGAGTCGTGATCAATTTATTATGCAAATACTGACGTATGTAATTGTACTATAAACACACGGCTTTGTATGTTGTAAACTCTGGGGGTGTTCTATTAACCCAGTTTTTTGAATAAATTGTTTGTTCACGGTTTTTTACGTGATGTGTTATGAGAGAATGACATGTCTCGGTGCTTGGAAAAAATAATTTTTTTGTTAGTGGAACACCCCCTAAAAGCTAGCAGCCCATTTATTTATTTTTTTTATAATCAACCTAGCAGCCTATCATAGAGTAGAAATCCTATTCGTTGTACTTCCTTTGGTCCTTTGTTTGTGTGTATTTTTTGTTTTTTTGGGTGCTTATTTGTTTGTGTGTATGCAGAGCATAGCTAACGATTGATTAGAAAACAAATTTGTTGTACTGCCATTTTTTCTTTACAGATTGTCTTGCATAGTACTCCTAATAACCATTTTTTTGTTTTAGGTTTCTACACATACTCCCTCCGTTCCCAATCATTGATTTCTTGTTATATTTTAACCCAATTATTGGTCTATTGTTACATTTTAACCGGATAAAAACCTACTCCGATATGAATTGTATATTATATGAATATTGTGTGATAGATATTAATTAGTTCTATAAGACAATGTTTTTAAAATCACGTAAAACAATGTAAATTATGAGATATAATTAATTGAAAAGTGGCATAAACTCACAAAAAGGACTAATAAATTGGGACAGAGGGAGTATAATTAATACAAGCAAATTTTTCATGAAGATTGATTAGTGACACCACTGACTGAAATTCTTGGAGTCACCACTGAGCAAACACAAGATTACTTGTATATATAGGAGTCAAAACAACCATTCAAAAAAGTATTTCACGTTTTTTTGTCATATATGTACTATTGGAAATCTTTCAAAGAAATTACTGTCAACACATTACGCATAGTTAATGTGTGTGTGTGTTTTTTTTTTATCGGCGAAAGAAACTTTATTAATCCATTACACATATAATTTATAAATACCCAGAGAAACTGAACAATATATGAAATTTAGATTTCAGTTACAAGCAGAGCAGTGGCCATGCCAATTGTCCAAAGGCAAAAAATGCTCCACAGGAGATCTGAAAGCTCAAGCGATAATGCCCATTGGAAACCATCTGAAAGTGTTGATGAGTTTTATCAGCTGGCCAAAAGGGATTGAAAGCAGAATCAAGAAGCACTGGCCATGGAGTTGATTAGTAGCTGATAACCTTCTAGCCTAGTTATGGGACAGCCATATGCGTGTGTACACACTGTGCTGCTCGGGACAGTACTGCGAATGTTTTGAGCCATTCGTGAACAACTCAAGTTTTGGCTCAGCAAAAGCTACTTTGAGTTCGGTTAATGAAGTTAATATATAAATGAGCTCGAGCCAGAATTTAAGCTCGTTTGGTAAAAACCCAAGCTCGAGTCAGCCAAAGCTTGTATCAAACTGTGTCACAAACATGAAATGTTTTTATACAATACACACAGATTACCATTTTCTTCAATTTCGCCTCAAATTTGAGCCATTTATATTTGTCAATTCGAACTCGAGTTTCATACACTGCTCTGCTCCTTTCATCTTTCGAAAATAATTTTATAGAGAGAATTTTTTTGCTCCATTTTCCGTATTTTGCTTAGTGCTTAGTGTTCTTTTTTTAGAAATTTTATAGTCATTTATATTTATTTAGTGATCTTTTCTTAATCTTTTTTCTTCAAGTTTTTTTCGTTTTCTAATTCCGCGCGACGAGAGGAATAGGAAAATACAAAAATGGAAAAATAAGGAAAAAAGTTTACTAAAGCTAAAAATAAGAGACGCGTCCTCATCGTGCAAATTCATAAATTCATAAAATGAAAAAAAAAACTATTTTTTGCATTTAGATTTTTCTATTTTCTATTTCTAGGTGTTTGACACACCAAAGCCATAACACATTACACGAAAATTAATTTTGCGTTTTTTCATTTTACAGAAGATAATTTAGAAATAAGAGGAGATGAACTTTTTTAACTTCTCATTTTCTATTTTGGTAAACAAAAGACCTAAGCATGATGTTTTATTATTTGAAGAAATACCATCATATCTTTTTTAAATACATACTACGTATTCGATTACTAGTTAGGTAGTAATTAGGTTGGTCCATGACCTAATTAGCCCAAAACTATAATTTTAAAATGGAGTTGAAATATATTCTTCAAAATATAAGAGGATAGAAGTGGACAGGCCATATATATATAAATGGTCAATTTTTGTTCTTAGAGCATCCGCATCTCACTCTTCAAATCCCAAGTTAAATCAAAGTACAGAGCCAAAATCCTTGAAACAAGCCACATCAGCCTCTTCACCTTCATAGATATTTTGCAAACATTGTAACTTTGCTACAGTGCCTCTATACAATAAAAGAGGCACTATTCACAGGTTAAAGTTTATTTTACTATTTTAAAATACAATTTACTCCACTTTTAGCCGTGTAGTGGTGTTTTCTTCTAAGCTGGATATTTCGAAAACACCCCTACCGATATCCTATTGAGCAGATTTTTTATATGGTCGTTCAAAATATTAAATAAACACGCCCTTACAAAATCAGCTCAATCGGATATCAGTAACTGGTATGAGTGTTTTCAAAAAATAATTTCGCATTATAAATTTTTATTTTTTGCGCTCATAATATTTGTATGATAAAAAAAATATGTTTTTGTCCTTTTGCAAAACATTCATTTAAAAATGCGCACATATTAGAGTAAATATGGTCATTTAAATAACATTTTAATATATAATTAGAATAAGAAGAAAATATTATATTAATGGATCATAAGTTAGAATAGAGAGTCTGATGCAGTAGGCAAGTTAAAAGTGACTAGCTGAAGTAATAAAGTGACTTTTTAAGATGTAATTTGATTCAAGATTTGAAGAGGCTAATGCGGATGCTGTTACTTAGTACTCCTACAATTTGAAGAACCAGGAAGAAAGACGAGGATCAGAAAATACAAACTGAAAGCGACAAAAAGAGATTGACGATCATATAGAACAAGAGGAATGCTGAAGAACTCTGTAATGGTTTTTAAGTTAAATAAATTCCATTATTTATGTTTTTTCAGTTAAAAAATACTTCCTCTGTCCCATTTTAAATGCTTCCTACGAATATCCGTGCAATTTTCAAACGTCTATATATTTTTATTTGTAATGTTTTCAAAGTTTTTTAAAAATTTGTCTAATAGAACTAATTGAGTTTTAAAAAGGCATGCATAACCGTAGGAAGCAATTAAATTGGGACGGAGGAAGTAAAAAACAATATGAAAAGGTACATGTCTCATAGATTTGTTCCAAGACAGTCGAAATAGACAATCAGATGGTACACTATACGGTGCAGTGCATTTTGTGCACTGCACCATTCCCCGAGCCCGGGGGCTCCAAAGGTAAACGACAATGTTTAGGGAAACACGAAAAGGTAGAAACAAAATCTTAAAAGATTTTTCCATTTGCACACTCCATTGACCTAAAAAGCACCCCCACAACTTTTGGAAAATTTGTCCGGTTCTCTTAACTTGCGGCCAACAAGCGCTCTTCTCTCAGGGGTTGTTCCATAACCACCACTTGTTTTTCAATTTTTTTGGTTTTGTCTTTATTTAATTTTTTTTTTCACGTTTGTTAGTTTTATGTACTCTTGTGAATTATTAGTTTGTCTTACCGAGAGGAATTCAAAAAGTAAAAAATTATGATAATTACCAAAATATTTTGAAAAATATCCAAAAAAATATGAAAAGACAGTTCCAACTGTCTTTAACGTGTTTTGATTAACAAAAAGACTTACGAAATATATTTTGCACATATCTTCCAAAAACACTACTCTTATTGTAAAATGTAAAATATATTCTGCTCACAATCTAAAAAGCCAATAAAACGAGAAGTTAAGAAATAAACTCCCTGTTTCTCCCAAAAACCCTTTTAAAAAGCAGTTCAAAAAATAAAATAAAAAAACCTTAAAAAAGATGAAAAAATATACTGGAGTGAATAATTATTTGAATTCAAACAATTCAAAGTCCAACACGTTTCTCCTTTGAACTTTTAGCTCGAGGGGCACTTCAAGAAAGCTGGAGTACTTTTGTTTTTATACTACTGCAGTATTTTTTGGACAGCGAAGTACCGATCCAAATGACGGGCGCAAGGGTGGGTTAGCTCAGATGGAGTAAGAGAACCCTGTAGTGCACACGGTATAGTGCGCATTATTCGGTCGTTTACTTTGACAATACATGGCTCAGATTTAATCCAAATAACCGACGGTTGATAAAATTCATTGCTCAGATTAAATCTGAACTGTGCATTGTCGAAATGGATGGCTAAATGGTGCACTACACGATACGCTGTTTTTTGTGCACAACATCATCTCCCAATCCAGCTCGGACGATCGCCCTACCCAAGTTTAAAATTTTTCTTGTAAACAGTAAAAAATAAAAAAAATTAGACGACCAAAGGCAAATACAAAGGTACATACAAGAGGCAAACACAAATCTGGAAAGAGCTAAAACTACTAGGGGTTTCACTAACAAGAAATAGTTTTTTCTAAAAATCAAGACAAGTCATTATCTCATAATACATCACATAAAAAATCGTGAAAAACCAATTTATTAAAAACTCTCTTAGCAGAACACCACCTAAAACATGGACACGAGCATCACAGGTTGAAGGACACATTACTGCATTTAGCAATAAGCAGATCGTCCAGAGGCTAAGGGGTGATTTGGGAAAAAAGAAAAAAAAAAGGTTTTTTGGTTTTTTTTTGTTTTGTCTTCATTCAAAAAAAAATTGTTTGCATTTGTTAGTTTTGAGTCAAGTTTTCGTGATTTATGTATTCATCTCGTCGAGATGAATGAAAAAGTATTAAATTATGGTCGAAACTATTTTTTTTTTTTGAATAAAGCCAAAATTAAACTAATAAATTGGTTTATTTTCGGCTTTGTTAAAAAAATATTAATTTTGAACATAATTTTATACTTTTTGGATTCATCTAGTCAAGACGAATCCATAAATTACGAAAACTTGACACAAAATTAATAAATACTACAATTTTTTTTTGAATAAAGACAAAACGAAAACTAAAAAATCAGTTATGTGTTTTTTTTGTCAATTCACCCCTCTCTGTTTGGAAGTTAGGGAAAGAAAGGGAAAATAAGAGAAAATAATTAAGAAGGAAGTTAGAGAGAAAATTGAAGAGAAAATGAGATGAAAGTTGAATAAGAATTTGATTATTTTCCTCTCTCTTCTTTAAGAACCAAACAAAGGAAAGAGAATTTTTTTTAATTTTCCCTTCCCTTCCATTTCTTTCCCCAACAACCAAACAAAGCCTAAATGTCACTCAAATGAGTCAAATCCGTACCACCGCCATTCTTCCCCGTGATAGTGGCATATTGGTAGTTATCTCTAAAAGGCAAGACTAATTCAGTCAGAATAAAAGGGAAAAAAGTATCGTAAAATTTAAAACGGGGGTGGCCGTTTGAACGTCAGGGTCCGGACATCGAAGTTTAACCACTTTCATAAAAAAAAAAATACTCCAGTTCCTCTCTCTCTCTCTCCCAATCACATAAAGTTGGAACCTTACAAATATGCGTAATTTTCAAACATAAAAATAATGTATTTGCTAAAATATTTTTTCAATATTTTTTTGTATGTTTCAAAAAATCTTATTAAAAATTATCAAATAAGATTTATATTGCACAAAAAAATATTTCAATAAAAGATTTTGCGTTCAATTGATATATAATAAGCACACAAACAAACAAATAACACACACTTTAATACACCTTTTACACTTTTCAATATATTTTCACATATTTTTTTATACTTTTCACACATTTCAATAGTATATTTTTTCAGTCTTAACATATGCCTATTAGTGGCACACTAGCATTTTCTTTCAATAAATATACATTATTTTGAAGTTTGAAAATTAGACTTAATTTCACAAACAAATCACCCCCAGATATAAAAACAACCACCAAAACTCCACCAACGAACAAGATTCAAACTACTCCATTCACCTCCCACTCCCCCTGCTCCATTCACACACAGGAGAGAGAGAGAGAGAGAGAGAGAGAGAGAGAGAGAGAGAGATGGCTATAGGGATGGTAATGGCGACAAAGGAAGGAATTGGGTGCCGTGGAGGCTGTGGAAAGGGAACAAAAACAGCAGCAGCTGAACAAGAAGAAGTAGAAGAAGAACAGAACAACAATCTGTCCATAATCGAAATACTACTGGCTGCTCTGAGGAAATCAATGGTGTCTTGCAGAGTAGATCGTCAAGGAGGCGAAGAGCCCATCTCACCCCTCCATCACATGGAAATCGGCTGGCCAACTGACGTCCAGCACGTCGCCCACGTCACTTTCGACCGATTCCAAGGGTTTCAGGGCCTACCTCTCGAGTTTGAAGTCGAGATACCCTCCAAAGTTCCTAGTGCCAGGTTTCTCTCTCAACAATTTCGAATCTTCTTTATTGATCTGGGTTTTCGTTGCCAATTTGTAGCTTATCAAGTCGTTCAAAGCTAGACAAATCTACGAGTAATTAACACTACCGGCCCTGAGTCTTCGCTTTTCGTCTCCAAAATTTGATAAAAAGAGAAAGAGGCCTCAAGATGTTTCTAGTATTCCATAAATATAAGTCTACAAGATCAAATTCAATCAAAATGAGTTCATAATTACTCCGTAGTACCTAATTTTGCCGTTTTGAAAAAACAGGAAAGAGTAATATATTGAGTGATTGCTTCATAATTTTCGTAACGATGCATTAATTTTGTTTTCTTGTAGTTGACTTATCTTTTTATCTATGTCCTCGTAAAATGCATCAAGGGCTCGAAATTTTTTAAATTCGTCTTGAGCCCCGAAATATGAGGGCCGGTCATGTGAATTCTTGTCTTAGTCCCCTTTTGTTTTATCCTATTATTTGGGTTGCGTTCAAATATTGTAATGCACTGTGGCTTACTTTCAATTATTGTGAAGTTAGTTCTGGTTTATCAAGTTGTCAACAGCTAATCTCTCATTCAAGTCTAATCAAGTTCTTCAAAATCTCTTTTTTATATATATATATATATAACTTGTACGTGCACGCTTATGTGCACCTTGATGAATCACGAAATCAAGTTCTTCAAACATAATCTCTTATTCATGTCTCAAGCCATTTGTTCAGGGTTCCTTCAAATCTTGCCACATGCCCGCTTCTCCAAAATTTGGATCCATACCACAAATGTCCCTTAACCAGGGATACCACAAATGTCCCTTAACCAGGGATTTCGTGTAGCGGGCTTTTGAAATTGGTGTCTCTAAGATTTTTGAATTAGGATTAAGCTGCTTTATGGGAAACCTTGTGCAATGTTTGTTTTTCAAGAAAATTTTCTAATAGGTGAATGAAACATTGCTCTTTGGATGCTTACTACACAAACCTCAGCTAAGAATTTTCACCTGTAGTTCCTTTTTTCACCAAAATAGAAGAACTAGAAAAAATGCCTATGGGATATTCCCATTGCGTGTGTGAGTACGAAATCACTTTCCCTTGTTTATACATACGCTAACTTCTTGTATACATACGCTAACTTTCCCTTGTTTTCACAAACCTCAGCTAAGAATTTTCGTGTATACATACGCTAACTTCTTGTGATCCAATTTCTGCAGTGCTAGCGTTTTTGGTGTCTCGGCAGAATCAATGCAGTGCTCTTATGATTCAAGAGGCAATAGTGTCCCTACAATTCTCTTGCTAATGCAAGATAGGTTATACTCTCAAGGAGGTCTAAAGGTATATAACAATACTTTCGAGTGTTGACATGGTTCAAATCGATATTGGAAGCTTTCTTTATGTTTATCTGAACAGTACATTTATTTGGCAGGCAGAAGGGATCTTTCGCATAAACCCGGAAAACAGTCATGAAGAGGACGTGAGGAGCCAGTTGAACAGAGGGATTGTGCCAGATGACATTGACGTTCATTGTTTGGCAGCGTTGATCAAAGCATGGTTCAGAGAACTTCCTTCGGGTGTATTAGACGGGCTTTCCCCTGAACAAGTTTTGCAATGCAGCACAGAGGAGGAGTTCGTTGAACTAGTGAAGGAGCTACAGCCAACTGAATCAGCATTGCTTCGTTGGGTGATTGATCTCATGGCTGACGTTGTTGGACTAGAGGAATCCAACAAAATGAATGCAAGAAATATTGCGGTGGTTTTTGCTCCAAACATGACCCAGGTAAATGAATTGGCCACACAAGAAGTCCTCACACTAAGTAAATAAGCCTTATTGCCTTACCCTATTAGGGTTGTTTACATAGATTTTGTCCCGAGCTGACTTGCTTGATATCAGTTAAACATAGATCATCAAGTTTGTGCAAAATGTGGAAAACTAGTTTGTTCCAGATTACCTATAGCCCTTAGGTGATAACTGATAAGTAGACAAAGTGCTCTATACGGAACCCTTATGTAGAGAAACGATAGAGGGACTAACACTTGCACCAACTATTACTTAGTGCCCGTAGAGAACCTGTTACGTATTACTTCAACGTGTGATTGCACACTTCTACTTGTTCAAAAAGCCAACTAGTAATAAATTTCTTCCTCGGTGAAAAACTCATGGTAACTCAATATGCATTAATGCCTCAATCCACTGTATTTTGTTCCTTCTACTGTTGACTTGCTTGAAAACAATCTCAGCTAAATCTTGAGCATCTGGTTCTGACATGGCCGCTCTTCTTCCTTTTTTTTGGTTGATTAGATGTCTGATCCATTGACGGCTCTGATGCATGCTGTTCAAATAATGAACTTGCTCAAGACTTTGATCACGAAGACGCTAAGAGAGCGCGAAGAGGCTGCAACAGCAGTGTACTCACCAATGTCTTCTCATTCCTCTGATGATCCAATTGATAGGGAAATTGAAAGCCAGGAAGAGATGGACACGAGCTGTGAATTGAGATGGCCAGTGCCAAAATGTGATGCCAAATACCTTCACAGCAACGTCTCTGAAGATGAGGATGATATTCAGTCTTTGAGTGACGTGGAAGAAAATGCCCAAATCCCAGAAGAGTTAATCGGCGAAGTGCAAAGCCATCATGCGAGTATCAGAAGTGGCTCTACTTATTATATGGAATCTGGTGTTTCCTTATCTGATAGCAAATTTGAAAGTTCTTGTTTGAGCACAAGTGACGGGGAATACTCGGGGGCATGTCCAATTTCTATTGGAGTAAAGCGAGAAAAACGACACAAATACACGGATGATGATGTTGAGATGGTTAGCAAATTGGAGTCAGCTACTCCAACTCCTTGGTTCGGTGTCCATTAAATTGGTCATATACTTGTATCTCCATTTTATCTGGTTAAGCACCTTGTTTGCAGATTTCCAGTTTTCTTCCGTAGCTTTAGTTGCTTCTGTAAATTGGTAGCGTTTCTAGCGTGGGGAATTTGTCATTTGCTCAGCATGAGGCTGACTACATGCTGCTCGTCTGTTTCAGTACAAATGATATCTAACTTTGTGACAGTTCTGTATTGATTTTCCTTTTAAATTTAAAACCATATTTCCAACTGTTGCTATAAAATATTTTTGTATTCGAGAAACAATGTGTGTATTATTTTTTAGTAGTAAGCATATTAAGGAGTGATTAATCGATGAAAACATGTAATTTTTTGCACCTAGATGTTGGAGATTAAGAGCCAGCGGTTACGACTAGTTTATTTCCCCTCATCGAGTGAGAATAAGGCTGCCAATTCATTAAACCGTTCCAAATATTGATTGTCAGTTTGCAAGAGTCATTCTAATTATCTATTGGGCATCTCGGTTTTGTGTTGGAGAAAAGAAATTGGTACTCCACTTGATGGTTCTTAAATTCTATTCTCTGTATGAGAGAGACAGGCAGCAGTTCAATTCGCCAAGGAATTCATCGGCGGTGTTCCAACGTTCGTGGTCTAGCCGTTTTATCCTAGGAGACATTCGCTGGTGCAACCTACAACACCCTCGGTAGGCGGCGAATCTGTTTTAAGGATACTGTGGTTTTCACAGAACTTGATCAGTTCTGTTTTCAACTTGATTTTCAGTTTATGTAATTCGTTTTTTTTAGTTTTTGCAATTTGCAATTTTGTTCATCATTATAATGAAAATTGTTCTTTGGAATTCCATGTTATTGCCGTATTTTTCCCAACAATGTTTTATAGGACTTATATTGTTACCGGAACTGTTTGCGCTTATCTTTCAACGAAAAATTGGAATTAGATACCATCAACAGACACTGTTTTTGAAAGCAGAAACAAAAAAGCTGTAAACATAATAAATGTTACGAAAATAGCTAAATCCATATAGTAAATAATGAGATGTATAATTCATTTCGTTTGATTCCAGGATAAGGCGCCTGGGATTGGACTAAAATTGTCTAATCCCACGTTTTCCTGCGTTTGGTTCCCATTTTGCTACCTGGGATTATTAATTCCGGACAGATTTAATCCCTATATGGGGGTCACTATTTTATCCCATGGGGGGGGTGGGATTATTTATCCGGGATTGAAAAACACGGAAGGGGCAGGTGAGAAAATTGCAAAAATGCCATCGTCTTAACTCAAAACCCTACTCGTTACCTCTCTGTACTTCGTTGCCCCCATTCTTCATGGTTACCTCCCTCAACACCAAATTTCCAAAATCTTTCCTTCTTCCAAAATCAAACCCACCTTACGATTGGAGAAGATCAGAAGACCCACCTTACGATTGGAGAAGACCCACCTTACGATTGGCTGCGATTGGAGAAGACCCACCTTACGATTTCCAAAATCAAACCTGGTATTCCATTAATCTTTCCTTCTTCTTCTTGATCTGGTTTGGACCCACCAGATTTCTTCTATGTCTGACTTTCTTGTGTTCTATTTTCGATTTTGATTTCTTGTAGTCTCGTTTAAAAGAGGTCTGGTTTGTGATCCTCCCGTTTGCTGGTTCCTGGAAATATCAGAACCATAATCGATGATATGGGTGTTGTTGAGTACCTGCTTGCTGCTAGAGAAGACAAATGAACTATTGTGCCAATTGCAAGATTTCGGGTTCCCTTTCTAGATCTCTTCAGAATAGAGGTGTCTCGTGAATCTTCAACAATGGTTTCAATTAATCTGTTGGGGAGAGAGAGAGGGAGAGAGGGGGAGAGTCTTGAAATTAATCCCGAAATGTAGTTTAGGGAACCAAACATGGGATTGACCAAAACATGGGATATCCCAATGTTAATCCTACATGAATCAAACATGGGATTGTGTGAGATTCAGTACTAAATTAGTCCCAGGACAAATAGTCCAGGACTATCAATCCCAGGACTATCAATCCCACCTGTTTTAGTCCGCGAATCAAACGAGCCCTATTGTGCATTTTTCTGGTTATTACACGTATGCGTACATCTTCATGTACATTCAACTGGTGGCTCATCTAAATTGATGAAAACAAAAAACAGTAACAATACAGAGCTTTGTTCTGGCTTTAAATAAGCCCTACTAGTGGACAGTGGGATTAATTGGTCTTCCAAGATTAGTCGAGGTGCGCGAAAGCTAACTCAGACACCTGATTATCGGGAAAAAGAAAAAGGAAAAAAAAAAAAAAAAAGACTTTCAAGATGCCAAGCAAGCCTCCCAGAAAAGCCTGCTCTTTTCCATCTCATTCATCAATTCCATTGTTGTTGAAATTGAATCATCACTAACCCTTAGTTTCTTGTGTTGCCTTGATTTTCCCCTGCTGCTAACCTCTTCCTCCTCATCGTCCCCATCATGATCATCGTCGTCAAAGTAATCATCACCACCATCGTCGTCATCAACAATATGATAATCTTCATCATGGGTATCTCCCAGATCATCAAACACCATGAAGTCACAGCAACATGAGTGTGCATCATCTTCTTCAACATCCATTTTCGCATCCTCCGAAGCTGCATTGAGCTCGAAGATGTCCTCTGAATCACCTGTGGACTCAAAGAGGAACCAAGAGAACAAATCAACAACTTTCTTGTCCTCCATTTTTGCCCCTTCACTAGAGAAAGTTAGCAATGAAAAGTGGACCCTTCCAGCCTTCCTATTCATTTATGGTTTTCCATGTTCATATGTATATCATGTATTCATGTGTGCGTGGCTTCTTTAACACTTCTACTTATGTTTTTGGCTTTTCTGTCCTTTGACTTAAGGTATCGGGATCTGACCGATTCTCAAGTCCGAAGCTAGGCTACATGTACCCATCTTCTAGAAGTAACATAATCATGTCCAATTAGGAACCCCTCATACCAATTTACATTTAACTAGTATAAAAATGTATATTTTTCAGCTGCCTATTCCTTTTTAGTGCCCTTTTTAACATGACCAATTGAATCAGCTTTAAGGTAAATTCGGAATACTCGTAAGTAGGAGTGTAAACGAGCCGAGCCGAGTTTTGTAGAGCTTGTGCTAGGCTCGTTTATTAACGAGCCAAAAATCAAGCTGAGTTCGGCTCGTTTGCAAACAAACCGAGCCTTTAACGAGCCGAGTCAAGGTAATTTATTTAACGAGACTCTTTTTGAACGAGTTGAGCTTATATAAACGAGCCGAGCTTTTACAAGCCGAGTCACGAGTTGCTAAACGAGCCAAGCCATGAGCTGCTCGCGAGCAGCTCGGTTAGTTTGTAGCCTTATTCATAAGTCCCGTATATCGAAAACGTTGCCAACATCACTCGAACCCAATATCTTCAATTAGAATGGGTGATGGAGTAAAATCAGACCATAAAAAACTGCTCATTTGGTTACAGAAGTGAACTTGCAAGTTTTACCAATCTAACCGGTACATTCAATACATAAATCTTGAAATGCTTCAAAATGAGTAGACAGCTTTTAACCCTCTGATTAGCCTTTCTATGTTATTTTCCAACGGCTAAGAATTTTTTTTTATAGTCAATGTAAAATATCACTTTAAGTAGTACGGAGGAGCTTTTTTTCAAAAATCGAGACATGTCTTTCTCTCACAGTACATTACATAAAAAAAAAATCGTGAAAAACCAGTTTATTAAAAAAAACTAGTTTAGTGGAAAAAACTGGTTTTTCATGATTTTTTATGTGATGTATTGTGAGAGAATGACCTGTCTCGGTTTTTAGAAAAAACAGTTTTTTTGTTTGCGTATTGATGACAAATTTCTGGTCAAACACATTGTGCAAAGTACTAGTAGTATTAAAACGAAAGCCTATAATTTCAAAATGTCAAAATTTAGACCCGACCTACTAATCTTATAGTAGAAAAAAGATGAAATTCTTTTACTACTTCCACAAGTCACATCATGTATTCGAGCTGTGTGATTCCTTCATGTGGAATGTTCTAATTTAGCTTGGACCAAAAATAGAATTCTGCTTTTAGTTCAAGGTCACGGTGCCCTTTCCAAGCATGGAAAGACGCGGGATCGTACCTTAAATAAGTACAGTATAATTCAAAAATGAGGACAGATACTAAAGAATTCACTCGCACACATATATTCCTAGAAAAATCCTAAGTAATATGAAGATGCCTATTATTACTACTCCCTCCATCCCAAAATTTGTCCGATCCGCAAAACAAAGACTTAAAAATAATACTACAAAATTTTCAAAAAAAATTCAATTTTTTTTGAAACAATTTACCAGATATCAACAAGTACTTTTAATTTATGAAAAATTTGAGATGGAAGGAGTATATTAATGAGATTTTCTCTTCAGATGTCGCGGTTCTTGTAATCTTGTTGTTGAGCAAGATACTTTCAAAATGACATCAAACACCCTTACATAGATCAAAATTACACGCGACAACGACACCCAATTTTCCCGTTCAAAAAAAAAAAAAGACACAACACCCAATTTCACCCGACAATGACGACTTTTTCTAGCAAATACTAATGTACAGAAATATGGAAAAATTTGGTCGTTATCCCTTTCCCAAAGGAGTGAAGCAATGTCAAACCTAGAAAAGCTGTACCCACATCATCACTTGTTCTGTTCCAAGTCCTAGCCAATTTTGGCGTACTGTTGAAGTGTAAACTAATACAACAATCATGTACGGATCAAAAAAGATAATAATAATAATAATAACACAACAATCATGTAAGCCGTCGGTCAATTCACCCATCTCCTGAGACCTTCGCAAAACCAGCGACCGATATGAAAATGTAATGCAATTCAGACATGCGAAAGTGATGTTAACAACTTGCCATCAATTTAACACAAAAACAATTTGGTACGGAAGGACAAAATGACAAAAATTACCAAAATACATAACTGGTGGCAGTTGGTCTAGCAAGCGGCCATGTACCACCACCTTGTGAAACAACCCCTATGCCGAGCTTATGAAACCACCAACTCGTGATTTGAGATCTCACGTCGAGCTTTGAAAAAATATCGATATAAGTCTAAAACAAGGATGAGAATGTCGACGACAAAGGGACACTTCCATTCAAATAACCATCAATTACATTTCATGTACAAAATGTCAAAATGTTTGCCCTCACATAAATTTCAGAATAGTATACAATTTCTCAGCCAGATTGGTCCTAAGCTTTAACTTAAGCAAATGTCGGAGCCATAGAAGCAAGAGAATTTAACCCTGCTTATAAACCAATTACCAGAGTTTTTTTTTTTTGAACAGACCAATTACCAGAGTTTGACTAACAGAAGAATGAATTACAGAATAATATCACTAACACTAGTAATAATTGATCCATACACTGACCAAACCAACAACAAAAGACGAGGAGATCCACATGCAGTATTTATCCTATCAATTACTATCATGCACAAAGGGCAGTTAATTTTAGAAAATTGAACCATCTAACATACGGCTGACCTTGCAGTATTCCAGCGAGTGCCATAGATCTTTATTCGTTTTGAACTGCAAGCAACCTTATTTTACAACCTACAAGGTATCGCAAGATTGTTGATGCCTTCAAATCCATGCGCGAATGTAACGGAATAACTGCATCTTCTACACGATGTGGAGAGGTCAAGATCTGATGAACAAACACAACCGAAGAACATTGCAAACTTATATTGCTTCCGGAAAGTGCAAACACTAAAGCACCGCAGAAACTAGAAAGGGCAAAGGGCTGATGAGCACTGCGGAGTACAGATTTATCTGCAAAATGGCACAAAATTAATCAATTTGACGTAGAAATTGAAAATGACTAACTAAAGATGCACAAAAAGACAGATCTGCATAAGGACATGCCAACTTTTCTAAGGCCCTAAGATTTTGATTAAAACCATCAAGCAACACAGACACTTACACAGAAAAGAACTGCAAAACATAGTCATGGAATGGTGCAGTTACGGAGAGAAATCTGGGGAGCCCCATTGTACACTCCTGCTTCCATGGGATTAGAGTCTGAGTCACTTGTTGAAGGACCATGCGGCCCATAAAGCCCATCCGAAAACCTAATTAGCCAAAAGGAGTCCTGTAAGCAATGTAAACAGCTTAATGACTCTTAATACCACCGAAGTAAAAATAACAAGACTTGTTCAGCCGTTCAGATAAGATTCACTAACTGTATACAAGCACGATGCTACTTTGATTTGTACAAGGGGAATTAGGAATCCAACTTCAACCTGAAACAAACAGGAAGGAAAGTTAAAACCAGATTGGCAGTGTAAAATGCAAGCATTTAACACCACAAAACACATCACTGCGCTCTACTGAATAATATAAATATGCAGACCAATCCAGTGAAACAACAGAAGGAAAGAAATACAACTGCACCACATTGAAGTCTTGCTCTTTTCCAACAGCCATGCCCATGTCTACAAGCCATGGTAATAAATCTGACTCCGGTACATCGGTATCTTGTTCATTACGAGTCCAAAAGAAAGATTAATGCTTCACTCCTCCTGTAATGGTTATGGTGTCAACATCCTGAAAATAAACAAATAAGAGAGAAGATCAGTGTTAGAGGATTTTATCCATAACAAGTCAAATTTCTTAAACTATCTCATTATCCCATACGAGCAAGGCCACAAAAGTTTGTTGGACACAGCAAAGGGCCAAACCAATAAAGGAAAATCCTAAAATACCCTCTTTTCTTGCACAACAGAAGTGGTCATACTGAACAGGTGTTGCTGAAAAACCAAACTGGAGAATGAAGCAAACAGTCAGGAAGAAAGCATATCAGAAGTCACGTGAATCTGACATGCAAATACCTGATATTCACTGCACAGGGAGATACATCTATAAGAAACAACACGAGGAACAAGCACTTCACACGACTTTGGATTTCAAAACACTGTTTTAGGACATTGCTTTCAGAGGAAGAAGGTTTCAACACAACAAATGGATGCAGTTGTAACAATAACATACACAGGGAAGGAAGACGGTGAGAACTAACTTGATATTCCTTGTTCTTATCCAGCACAAATTCATTACAGCTCCGAAACTCCAACGACTCCAATCAAAGAAACAAGGGGCAAAAAGGTATTGCTGGGCAGTGAACAAAGGAAACAAAAGCAAATTTTTGCAGAAAACAAAACATTATCGCAACTAATGTTTCGAAAGAATTGTTCTACATTCAGATGTACATGAAGGAAAATTTAAAAATTACTAATCAATTCTAAATGGAATTCCGTGTAACACAAATTTACAGAATACAATGGTAGAGAATGAACCAAGAATTACAAGTTTGAGAGACATCAGCTCCTTGAGTCAGCTACAAGGAGGATGACAGAAGGCACAAGTGCCTTGACCCTGCCCAAAAATAGCTGATTCTCCAGAAATACCCACATTCTGATCCGGGGTGCAAGTGGCCATCTTTGAAAGGGATCTCCTTCCATCCATTGCTTACCTCTGAATCAATAAGGGTAATTCTGTTTGTTGTCTCTTTTAAGTTGGACCTTCAACTTTTTACCGCGTAACTGGTAGCCATTCATTGTGTTAATTGCAGTCTGAGCAGCTGCTGGTGAGTCATAACTAACAAATCCTGCCGAGGAAAGGTTATTAGACGCAGAAAAACTCTTACTCTGTATTTCAGATTCTAAACTAAAGACTAAGATATCCTTACCAAAGCATTTGCTGACACCGGTTTCTTTGTCGACAAAGACCTTGGCACTCAAGACCATACCAAACGGTTGAAAAGCATTTTCGAGTTCTTGATCTCCAAAGTCTTGAGGAATATGGTATATGAATAAATTAGCCCCAGGTGGACCTAAGTTCAGAGGACAATCTTATCGATAAGTAACCATCAGAATGGATCTGAAAAAAGGATGCGGGGAATAAAAGCACAAATTCTGAATTAAAGTTTCAATAACCTTCGACTTGACCTCCGGAACTTCCACCGACACTTGAAGATGCTGCAGATGGACTGTTCACAATTGCAGGTCTCAAAGGCATGTTACTCATCATTCCCCCAGGATATGCCACAGGATACTGAAGCCCTGGTACTGCTGGATAAGCAGATCCAACATATCTAGCCGGAGGCAGAGCAAAGTTTCTTGGGGGCATACTAGGGCCGAGATTGGGTGTGACTCCACGCAATACATTCCCCTGGTTAACTGGTGGAATTATGCCACGAAAAGCAGGTTGATTCTGCATTTGTGGCAGCCGATACTGCATGAGTCCATAAGTTCCAGCAGTCTACAAGGACAACCATATCCATTAATATGAAACTTCAATAACAGGAAGAAGAGCACAATGAAGGAACCAAACAATGAAACTAAGGAAAAGGAATAGAAAGTAGGTTATGCTGTTGGAACATTCTGTGACATACAGCTCTGCGGTGCTTCAATATATTAACGTATGAATTGCATCAGTATTTCATATGTAATATCATGAGAGGACAGAACCTGATAGCCATATCCACTATAGGGGGGGCTGTAACCCATACCCAAGGATCCAAATAAAGATGGATGGTGTGCAGCATTAGTATTTGGCACATTAGAAGCCTGTGACTGAGCTTTCTGAGCCCGCCTAGCTTGTCTTTCTTTCTCTGTATCAGCCCTTTTGACAACTAAAGGAACGCTTGAACCCTGATACAGGAAACACAAAAATATTTTATTTCACTAACGCAACTGATCCATTTAACTCACGGCCTCATAGGCATAAATAATACATAGACCAAAGTAGGGGACAATAAGGCCAGTAGAAGAAAAGGAAACAGTTCAAGCACTACAACTGAAACTCATCTCCACATGTCACTTGGGAGAAGACAATGTTTGCATGAACACCAGAATAAGCAGCACATAAATATTTCTTGTTACGGCTAGCCAAACATAAATTCTAACAGCATAGAAATATTTCTCGTTACGGCTAGCCAAACATAGATTCTAACAATCATATCAATATTAAGTTAAACTGATTACTGCATATTAACTTAGATTTGAAAGCAGTTAACAATTAAGCGGGCTGTTCCTAAGAACGTACAAGGAAGGAATGGCCAAGTCTATACCTTGGCCAATCCTCAAGGTACAGATCATTAGAAATGTCTTTGATGTTCAAGTAAATACATTAAACCCAGAGCCAGCTCCCTTGAGATCCTTAAACTCTAGTCTCCAGTACTATGAGATGAGACTCATACCCATGGCATTAATCAACAAAGATGGTGTCAAGTATATAATAGTATCAATATCTATTCTATTTCAAAAACAAACCTCCATTGTATGTTTCCCATTGAGTGCTTCTATGGCTCCAAGAGCTTGTTCCTTTGTCTCATACTTAAGAAAAGCACAGCCTGGAATAATTGAGATACGTAGGCAAGTAAAAAAAAAGGTAACACGCTCGCATGTGTGTGCACACATGCACACATAAGAATTTAAGAAAGTTCTCAGACCTTGATGTGGCCATACTAAATCTGCAATACTTGGAAGGATTAAAGCAAAAATAAGTCATGACCACAAGATGTACCTTTGCTTGTTTGCTGAGAACCTCTCAGTATTTGCAAGTCCGTAATTTTTCCGTACTGAGAAAATAGTGCAGAAAGCTCAGCATCAGAAACATTCTTTGGAAGCATACCAACGAAAAGTTTGTGTTCTGGATCACAAAGCAAACGTTTATTGATCAACTTAAATGTAATCATAGCATAGGATATTGAAAGATATGAGTAAATCATTGACAGATAAACAATGACAACAGGGACCAGCAGGGTTCATAAGAACCATCCCAACTGCGAATAACATAAGTACAAAACAATCAAAAGTAAATCTCACCTAGCCTTTCCAATTCCCCATCAGCATACTTCACTTGCAACGGGCTAGATGCCTGAATTGGACACAAAAGAACAGGTAGCCTTGAAATTAGAAAGAAAATAACACTTTCTATGTAAGCCTCAATGTCTACCAACTGCATCCTGAGGTACAGACCAAACATTGCCTAATCTCGATAACTTGGTAAGAGATAACTCAGCAAGGACTCACCCTAAAGCACCAGAGTGCGAGCTGACCTGGACAATCTGTTACTCTAGAATTGCATGGAGTTTGAAAAACAATGAGTTGATATTTACTGTAATTGGTCAACACATTCAACAGGGATGAGCTTACCTTCTTTCTTCAATTGTTAGATGATATGATTTAAAAAACGACATGTGCTAATTTTTTGTCTCCAGGTAATGTACACATGCCATGCCATACAGACAAAGACGTAACTACATAGGGGCTAAAGGAGGCCAGCAATTTTTTTTTTATGGTACTAAAGGTTTATGTGGTGGGCCTCCCCTAAACAAAGGAAAGGATATTAGTATTAAACATACTCCTAACACCACTTATACGCGGCGAGACTTTAGTTTCGGTCCCGACATAGGTGTGGTAGGGTCCCTTACAGATAATGATGCGGTATATCAACGGGGCAATATTTCCTTACTAAGGTGGCGGGGTAGCATAATATCTACACTTCCATTTCATGAACCAAAAAAATTTACTTCCGATTGCCCGCTTAAAATTCAAGCACATTACACGGGTTATTGCTAGTTATTTAGACATTTAAATGTTTAGATTCTTGAACCTTTAAATGTTAAAATCTCGGCGTTCATACGGCCCCCTCATGCATGGAATCCTAGTTCCGTCCCTGCATACAGATAATAGTATGCATGTCATAGGAACCTATTTCAAATGCATATCCCCTTTCCCCATTGTATTTATTGTCGAAAAAGCATCCTGAAATGTTGTACTCAAAATTGTTGCACATAAGTAAGCAGGTAGGTTGGTTCTCCAGATCGTTTGATTGGTGATCAATGCTTTTGCCCAAACAAATCCAGCACCTGAACACGTCCACTTCCAAAGCCCAAGTAAACTGTTACTGTGGAGAATCTGAGCATAAAATTTGCTGTGCTTTATTAATTATTTGCTTATGCATTATGTAACTGATGTCATCCATATGTTTAGTAGTAGGTAAATAAAGTAAAATAGACTGGTAGAGTAAAATAAACTCAAAGGACCAATTAGTCCTCAACTCCATCTCTACAGTCAACATCATTTTTTGCTTTTCCTTTTGTGAACTTCATGTAATGTGCTCTCTCCGTTTGTAAGTTCTAAAGCAGTACCAATCGAAAAGTAGATTAATGTAAGAAGTCTTCGTCGAGAACGTGTGCTCTAAAAGTATTCCACTAACTGTTTTTTGTAGCCAATAATTGCAGCTATAAACTGATTACCCAAACCATAGTTCTTCAAATAAGCACATTTGGGTTGCGATTTGACAGGGTACCATTCGGACCAATCACAAGCGGCTAACTGCCCAATATCGTGACCCATTAATCAAAAGCATTACTCTTCCGAATCAGTAACTTGCAGTATTTGGTAGAATATCCAAAAATAAACGTTCGATCAAATTCTTTTATCTTGTTCAGCGAAGGTACTTGATGTGCTTCTGGCTAATTCAATTAGTGTACCAAAGAACCAATAATTAGCCACTATTAATAAGAAAACATCTTAAACAACACCAATGGATGAAGATCAGAGCAGTACTAACCCCAGGAAGAGTTCTCTTATTATGACACGCATTCACCGCCTTGTCGGCTTCTTGCCTACTCGGACATATAACGAAACAACAACCTGCAAGTAACCAAGAACATCCTCTAAATTAAGTCTCGAAACATCAGTATAATAGTATCCAGAATTAAACAGCGCAAATCTAAAAGAAGACTCGAAGACTCAGTCGGATCGCGCATTGCGAACTGAAACAACAAGAGATTTGAATAATGCGGGAAGAGAAAACATAAATTGGAAGAGAGAGAAAGAGAAGGGGGGAGGAGATAGAGAGAGAGAGGGAGAGAACCTCGAGAATCTCGCGTAATCTTGTCTTTGATGACGTTGACTTCGTCGACGAGAGCAAACTCCTTGAACAATGCGAGGAGTTGCTCTTCGCTCATGTGCTTCGGCACTTGACCTACGAACAGCTTCACGCTCTCTTCGCTGTGTTTTCGCGGGTTTTCCCCTTCCGCCATTAATGCCGTCTCTCTCTCTGTCTCTGTCTCTCTGTCTCTTCTTTCTCTCTCTCTCTCCTCTCTCTCTCACAGCGGCGTTGTTGTCTAGTGTGCTAGCTGGAGACCTATTTTGGGGGAAATAGGAGCAAGTGGGGTCTTTTTCTAATCCTATATGGCAAAATTGGACCTTATAGATTTTCAAACTGTAATTAGCAAACCCCCCCCCCCCCCCCCCCTTTTCTCTTGCTGTATATACGTTAGGGTCCCCCTCGTTGGAGTAAAACTTTGGTTTAACATGGACTATCGCAACAACTATCGCAACAACTATCGCAACAAGTGGGTGCTAAAGTACCTTATACCCTATGCATTAGATTAAGGGGTGTTCTGCTAAATTTATTTTTAGAATAAATTGTCTTTTACGATTTTGTGTGTGATATATTATGAGTATATGACTTGTCTCAATTTTTTGAAAAATAAATAAATAAAATTTTGGTGGTGGAACACACCCTGAGGGTCAATTTTTGTTATCAATAACTACTAACACTTCTTGCATGTACTAAAAGAGAAAGAAAAAAAAAAGACTATCGCACACGAAGAAAAATAGACTATCGCACACGTGGTGTCTAAGCGCACATTTTGACTGTTACAATTTTTTTTTGGACCACCCAGATTTCTCTCCCTCACTCCTATTTCTCTCTCTTAAATTCAGACTGTCCAAGATACTTTTAAACGTCCGAGATACGAGTTAGGTACAACTACATGATACCTCGTCGGCACCCAAGTTTTTCTCCTCTTGTTGACAGACACAGTACTTAGAAAGCCTAGCGATAGCTACTGAGGAGATGTTTGGATGCCTATTTTTCACATTCTCATTTTGTTCTTCACCGGCTATCACCAATAAGGGGGGTGTTTGGGATTCTCGTGTTTTCACTTTTTGCTTTTTAATCTTTACATTTTTTGCCTTTTGAATTAAGGCCATAATGGATAAGAAATTGTAGAGTGGTGATATGTGCAGAATGTATTTTGCAACAGAAGTAGTATTGGGAGATATGTGCAAAACATGTTTTGCATGTCTTTTTGTTAACAAAAATACTACTGTCCCCTTATTTTTAGCTCTATTCTCTACTCTAAACCCAAAAAGACAGACAATTCTTCAAGCATGGTACAATAACATTTATAAAAAAAAAAGCAAAAAACAAAAATTGGAAAGATAGAAATTTTAATCAGCAATATCTAGAAAATTGTCTAAAATGGTCATTTATGCACATTTTGATACAATATAAATAAGCAAGGGCAACATGGTAAACAACTAACCCATAATCTATTTTGATGGTTAAAATCTCAAGGGTTTTTCTATTGTCAGCCCAATAAAGTGCTAAACTGACAATAGGACAAAAAAAAAAAAACTCTAATGTACTTTTTTTTACTTTCTCGTACACTTTTACACATTCCTATATATTTTCCACATATTTTAATATACTTTTTAAGCCTTATAATCAACCCATTAGGGCTGATTTTAGAATTTTCCAATTTGAAAAAACAAACTACAAAAAGTTAAAAAAATAGGTCTCCCAAACACCCCGAACACTGTGACCCATGGGTAAATCAAGTGATGAGGGATGAGCTATAAATTCAAAACTTCACAATCTCGAGTCAGGCTGCCAAAGCTTCGTTTGAAATTTTTTTTAGTCCTGGTGTGACTAGTCTGTCTTCAACCGGATCGGAAATGGAATTAATCAAAGTGTACAAACTGTTCCGAACACTCCTAACTGCCCAAAAAAAAAAACTGTTGTGAACATAAATGGATCCGCAACAAATTTGGGATCACAGTCTGGCGTGCCTATCCTCGGGCCTCGGTGTTCACGCCAAACTGCAGTCTCTTACATTTTCTTTGCATTCCTTTTCCAAGGTTAGCAAGCAACGCCTTTTAAGTAGCTTTTTTACAGAGAATAAATACTAATCACGCACATTTTGAGAACAAAAATTGGGATATAATTATGTCTGAAACGGTTCGATGCACATCGGTCAAGTGCATTGAATGATTCCGGGTACGATTGTGTTTAAAGATGTGTTTTAAAAGAGTGTGCGTGAACTGTTTTATAAATTTGATCCATTATTATTGTTATAAAAGTACTAAACTTGTGAGTGAAAATGAAATAAATATAAGAACATGGTTGTAATTTTATATTAATGAACATTGAACTACATAGATATTCATGAAGGGAGTGTTGAAAAATCACAACTTATTTGAAGGGGAAAAAAAAAAATTTAGTAGACATTAATCAATAGAGATACTCCATTCCAATGAATGGAGTGTTGAAAAATCACAACTTATTTGAAAAACAAAAACTTGCTTTTATATTAATAGACATTTTTTATTTATTTATGAATAGATAGAAATAAATCAACCAATCAAAACTACAGCCACCTAAAAAAAAAGAAAAAAAAAGGAATTAAAAACAGGGGAAAAAAACAAAAACGGAAAAGGAAGAAGAAGAAACCGTTGGTGCATGCGCCGATGTCGGAAGCCCAGATCGAGTTCTGGCTCCCCCTCGTCCAAAAATCGGGCATGGTCGCCCACACTGGAACGGAGAGGATCGTCTGCCATGGGAAGTCTTTGAACGCCAAGAAAGCGCAACCATAGAGGATTGGAGAGTCGGAGAAGAGAGGAGGCAGGTGGAAGGGGTGTGGTGGAGGAGGGGGAGTGGATCAGCCGCTAGGGTGAAACACTAGGGAGGCGCCCCCGCCTCTGTCTCTCTTTCTCTCTCTAAAAACTCCTCCTCCTGCCTCTATATGTTGTTTATAATAATAGACATTAAACAATATAAATATTAATGAAGGGAGTGCTAGAAAAATCACGACTCGTTTAAAAAAAAAATGTACATATATATATAGAACTCGCACTGTTCTTGTTCTATGCATGTAAATGCATATATCTACTATTATGAGTTAAAAATTTTGAAGTATGAGCAAAAATTAACTCCGGTTAGTTAAAATTTATGGAGACTATACACAAAGCAAACATACATGAAATTCAAAATGTATGAATTTGTTTTATCTTCTATACATAATAAGGCCAACTTTCCACTCCCCATAGTCTCTCTTCAACCCGGGGCAGTTGGGTCAAATTTTGTATAGCTCCACTTTTTTGAACAGCATATAGCTCCACTTAGGTACAGTAAGATTGTAAGTTCAACTTGTATGCAAAGGAAATTGATACCCGTGTTGATGGGGTTGGACCCTTGGGTTGGGATTAGAGTAGTATAAATCCTTTTGAGGTTTTGTTTTCGTAGTCGTTGAAAAAATCTCTCGTGTGGTACATTTCACAAACACGAAGGAATAGCCCTATAGCAAGGCCCTCTGGACCCGATTGCACAATCCAAATCTCTAGGGGAACTAGAGCAACCACACCGCCGCACGGCCCCCACTTACATTTAAGATACTTGCTCAGTGGAAATCGAACCCTAGACCTTGAGGAGATCCCCCAAGGTTTGACATCCGCCCGCACCACCGAGGCAACCCCTGGGTGTGTCTTCTCAAATGCCCTTATAATAGAGGTAGCCAGGTAGGTATAGATTTCAAAAAATAATGGTGTGCAACATGAATACATGATTCCACTAGAAGAGACTGGGTGTTTGTGAAATGTACCCTGGGCCACATGAGAGATTTTTTCAATGACTTATGGACTTAAAATCGAGGAAGTCTGTTTTAACAGTCCTCATAACAAACTGCACGATCCAAGGTCAGGAATTTGGCATTTTTGCCGTTGCCTTCTCGAAAAATTTGGAGTTTTATCATTTTTTTTTTCTATCGCTATTTAGATATTTTATACAGGACATCGAAACATCAACAAATAAATTTACATTACCCAGATTTACAGACGAAGAACCCAGAAAAAAAGACTTATGCATGGAATCTAGATGGAGAGATGCCACCGCGAAGTCAGAATCAAATGTGGTTGTAGGTTGTAGTTATAAGCCTTTGTAATCACTAATCAGGAAAACACCAGCCAACACAAAAAAGAACTACTACAATCCGATTGATACAACCCAATGTCTGCAATCTCTCAAACATGTTTAACCTACAAAATTTGAGGAGATATTGAAACAGCAATGCAGGCAAACTAGAGATTTCGCCAAGTCCTTAATCCATTATGCATCTGGGTAACCAAACTCCCAATCAGAGAAGAAAATGAACACATCAATCTTTATGTCGTTACAATCTTGAGAACAGTTTAACAGATCTCAGAACAAACAGATCTCTGAAAATGGGTTTGTAGGGAAAATACATCTCTTTTGATGGTTAACAAGAAACCCTCCAAGGGTGTAAAAGATACATTGTTACAGCATTTGGAAAACTAAATGAGGTTTTTTTTTAACCTCATCAATTTCTAGTTCTTAACATTGGAACAATGTGCAAAAATTATCAAATGTCGAGGAAAAAGTATACGGAAAAACCAGTTCTTTCAATCTGGGCTAGCTGGTACTTTCACAACAGTTCTGCACGAGGAAAACAACTGAACGCTTAAATGCTGAAATGCCAGTAAAATCGCAAACAGGCAATCCCACAAACTAAAGTGCTTTCAATCCAGCAACCTCCCGTAGCTTCTCACAGAGAATGAATGTGATCATTGTCTGTGGACTCAATCTAGCAAAGATTGCAAAGCCCCTGAGAAAAATTTAGATATTAACAACCTGATATTGATGATGGACAAGACTGTTACACTGGAAACAACTGAGTTTATCGAACAAGGGTATTTTTGGATCATGGATTCGTGGAGGGATTTAATATGGAGGACAAGGGGAAAATCAAATAAATAAACATAACTTCTTCACTCAATTATCTTTGTACTTTTCATCTATGTTAGCATTTCCTTGTATAAATATCTTCACACCTCTATCATCCAAACACAGCCTAAGAATGCTATGATGCTGGCGATATCAAAACTCACCCTTTGTAAAGCCCCCGTGGACCTTCTGTATGCATAACCTGTAATGATACATAATAAGCACATTAAACAAGCGAGCCAAAGAGCACCTTATACGAAATTTTAAAATATAGGCATTGTGTTGTGCAGCCGGTACAAAAAATAATCAAATCCAGCCCTTGAAAGCAACCTTGTAAAAAAGGCAAAATAAAGTAAATCCTTAAGCAGGAGCGTGTTGAAAGAAGAACCATACAGAAGAAATATTATTACCTGATATGCGCAATGAAATCCATTTTTGTAGGTTCCAGCTGTTTTAGATTCTCGTTGCAACATGAGACGGGTTTTAATCATGTCCACAGGTGCGGTAATGAGTGTACTAACCAAGCCTGCTATTGTACTCGAGCTTCATAAGTTTAAACCAGAGTAAGATATAATTTTAAGAAAAGTGATTCACAATTAGCATTCTTGTTAATTTAGAATTGGGCATTCTTGTTGATGTAGGCATGTTTAATACAACTCAAACCAATTATAAAATGGTGATTCAGCATGGAGAGTGTTACCTGAGTAATGTAATCAACACAGGATTTATTTCCCCTTTAAATCGCAAATCATTTTCTAACAACTTAAGCTTTTGCCCCTAGTGGTGATCTAACATGGTATCAGAGCTCTAGTATCCAGGAGATCTTGGGTTCAAATATCGTTATCTGTATTTGTTCCATGTTTGCTTCCTGCTTCTCTCTAAATAATGGTATTTGCATCTCCACGTGCAAGACGGGTTGTATGTGAGGGTTGTGCTTGATACACATGGTTGGACCTATTTTCCATTAACTTAAGCTTTGTGCCTGCTATTGAACCCAAGTTATCAAAAGTTTTCATGCTTTGGAGTCTTGGATGTGATTCATGTGCATATACGTTTAAATTTAGGTCATGCAGTTGGCCCAATGTGCTGAAGTTGCAGATTCCATGTTATCCACTGTGTTTGGCATCACAAGATCGATATTTGTTTCCAGATAACATGAACAAACTCACTAAAAGTATTGACAGATAAGTAGGAGAGAAACAGCTAGAAGCCATACATTAGATGCAGATAAAATCCTTCTTCAAGAGGTGTCCACCTTATCAAAGCCTGCAACAATGGAAAATAGGAGAAATCAGGGGGAAAAAAAAAATGGTATACTCAAGTTATACAGTAAAGGAAAATGCGTTAATCTTCCATTGCACAAAAAAAAAAAAAAATTTAAAATGCAAAGCCTACGCCTATTTCTGACTACAAACTAAACAAGAGTTCAGCTATTTAGAAACTCTGAAAATTACATTGTGGACATTCAAAGCGAAAAATAGCATGCTTAGAACTTGACCCGCTTGGATTCATCGTAAGTTGCCAACTGTGATGCAGTCAAAGCAGCAGCCCTGGCCATAGCTGGGCCAACCCCCTTCCAGAGACCGATTATTCCCTCTTCTGAAGAAATTTTACGTGCTTCTCCTATTACTCCTCTTCTTGAATTTGGATTCATTTGTAAGCGTACCTGAAATAAGAAAAGCAAGAAGTGAGCCAAGGTCTAAATCCGTATGGAAATACTCAAACGGAAATACCTTCAGGACTTCCACAGGGTTGGTCAGAGCGGTTGCAATGGCACCAGAGAATGCTCCAGACGCAATCTTAACCAAAACATTGGAGGACTCAAAAGCCATTCCACATACATACTTCGATGGTTCATACAAGCCTAATCGAAGACCTCCGTAAAGAACTGACCTCGTAAATGCAGGTGTTAGCCCCAAGTACAATGACCTAGGCCCTTCACTTTTCACAAGTTGAACAAAAAGGCCTCCCTGCATACATCCGTGTAAGATAACTTTTTGTCAATTGCTGGTATAAACCAGATGTTTTAACCACTTATTTGATAAACAACCAATATAACCACGACTAAATTCTTACCATCCCAGTTAAGGGACCTCTTTGCCCAACTAGTTGCATTTGCAACCTAACTTTGAGAACATCTGCATTACAGATTGAGACAGATCATATATACTAGTTCGCGACAACATGTTCTCTCTTCACAAATATGCCTTCATTTGTTGTTTTGCTAACTTCAAATCAAATTTAGGCACATTGTTACATATGAAACGAACTAATGCAGTTGCAATCGACCAGTACATGCAATTCAACGTATGAACAACGTATGTTTCGCAACTTTCTCACCAAATCATTTGATCCAAAGGGACTTAACATTTCCTTTGGATATTTGGCTGAGAAAAGAAATGATTGGGTTTCTCACCAAAATTCACCATTCCGGTCTGGTTTTCATCTCTTTTCTTTTCTTTTCTTACCCTCTCACAATCCAGAGGCTTGTAAAGCTCCAAGAAAAATGGGGGGGAAAAAAAGCCATAAAACAGGAAAGAACCTAAAGGGTGAGTGATTGCAGTGGCGGCCGCGACAGAAATTCCACCGGTACCAAAGTGATAAACGACATGGGATGCAGATACTCCCCATTTCTGCTCCTTGTGGTTGACATTGACTAATCCTGATGTAAATTTTTTCAAAAAACCCCACATCAAAACAGAAGATGAACAAAAAGATACCCGAATCGAAATCAAAACGGGAGATACAATAACGGAGGAATTAATTAATACTACAACGAAATGGAGACAAAACAATAGGCAGACAGTATCGGAGATCTAACGATAATACGAAATATAAAATTCATTCGTGCGTCGAGTGATGATTGAGAGAGATGGAGATAGAACCTGCGGGTGAATTCTTGCTGGAAGCGGAATTGGCATCCATTGGTAGTTCTATCTTTTTTGCTCTCGGAAGTCAGAACTGAGAACTTTGGAATGTAACGATTTAATGGGTTAATTTCACTTGTATCCCTTCAACTATTACAGTTCTTGTATTTAGTACCTAAACTTTCATTTGATTTATGGTGGGTAGGGGGTAGGAAGGGTTTTTTATTTTTTATTTTTTAATCAACAGAAGAAATTTTATCATCATAAATATAAAAGATAAAGTTAGTACAATAGAAAAAGATAAACGGGGAGAGAACTTCAAAGAGTACACAAGACTCTTCTAGTACTACTACTCGCATAAACTTAATGTACCTATCCACCTCTCTATTTTTTAAATAAAAAACCACCCCTAAAACATGAAATTGAAAACACCACTGCACTCCAATAGCACGCTTGATGTCATTCATTGCTGCCATTAACGTTTGTTGATTACCATTCCTATACGACCCCACCAGATTTTGCAGTGACCCCCCGAAATCGAAACCAACTCATCCAAATCATGATCATCTTTGCAGCAAAAAATCCCTAAGAAACAATACCAAGCCAACAGAACTCTCTCAAACACTCAGAATCCCAACTCCCAATAACCCCTCAAAAATGATACCAAACCCGCATTTAGGTTACCATTCCTTTGACTATGAAGTCTGCCACCCAAGATAATCCTTCACCATTGGTGCCGCCTTAAATACAAAAATAGTGGGTTTGCACAAAGAATTTGTTGTAGTGTTTGGGTTGGGGTCTGCGAGGGTAATATAATTCCACAACATTTATAGATAGTCTAAATTGTTCATTTTGTTGATCTCGAATATGAAATTTTTTATGCAAAGGATTAGTTTTTTTTTTTTGTTAAGTGATTTTCTTTTTTCTTTTTATAACCAAATGTCCGGACCAACTTTATTTTTTTGGGGTAAGTGATGTTCTTATTAGAAAGCAATTGCCAACAAGATGCAAAGCAAAGAATTAGGTTGATCGGATATTAGTAACTTAAAATTTTACATTTTTCTTGAGAAAAATGGATCATTAAAATTATTCCTCATAATTAATTGATTTGAATCAAACACTAATTGATATTCGATCAATCTTATTTTTAGCATGATTAATTTACACGTGTGAAACTACAAAATGAACGACTCAATTTGTTAAAAAAGATTATGGGACCCGAAGTTAGTTTGCTTGGTATTGGAAAGATGTATATGTAGCAAAACTCTTTAGTGGTTTGTTGTATTTTGTCCTATTCCCAAAAACCGTTAACAATTCGACATTTGGACTCATCAAGAATGAATATACATGGCCAATCCCTTCTTGTCATAATATTTTTTAGCATCTCGTAACGTTATATTAAAAACTCGTAACTTTTCAACAATCTGATTTATAATATTTTGGTGCACTTGTAACTTTTATACAAAAATCATACTAGCTTTTTATTCATAAGAGATAAGCGATTCGTAACATTTTAGGAGTGCGAATACACAAATCCGAATAAAAGTGTGTAGTGTAGTCTTTCTTATCAAATTTATAGTGTATGGACTAAATAAATGAAACTGTAATAGCTCAGGGGATAAATGTGAAAATCATGCCCGATGTAAATCTGCTCAAATCGGGCCGCCCCTCACCTAATTATAGGAGGCTTGTCGGCCGCGAGCCATTGCATTTTTACGCTTCTCCACGAACCGCGGAGAGGTACGGCCTTTCCCAAGGTAATTAATACCCTGCTTTTTGAAATTACATTTTAAAACTTATTTTAGCATAAAAAATCAATCATATTTTTTCACTTCTTGACTTATTAACTTATTTTGGCCTAAAATTCTTTAGGAGTTATTTATTAGCTCAGAGCAAATGACTTTTTAAAACTAAAAAAAAATAAAACAAAAATCATGCTTAACTTTTTAGGCCAAAATAAGCCTTATACTTATTTTTTTGTCTTTTTTATATGTAAATACATAGTGTAATTGTCCTTCCATATGTAAAAATCAAAATTAAGTACTATTATTAATTATCTTTCCATATGTAAAAAAATTCGCACATTAAAGGATAATTCCTTTAATTGATAACTTCACATGTAAGAGGATAACAAAAGAAGTATCATCATAAGAGTTATTAATCTCGTCCCGTACCGGCCGAGATGTACCGTACCGGAAGAAAAACGGGATACTCAGCACTCTGTTTCGTTCCGGCCTAAATACCGCCATATCTCGGGCGTTCCGGGCTGTTCCCACCATTCCGGGCTGTTCCGTCCATTTTCCGGATCTCGTCCGGTACAAGAAAACTCATTTTTTTTGGATTTATGGGCACAAAAACGATCGGCAAACGCTTTGTGATGCACGACGGACAATGGACGACTTCGTGATGCCCAATGGCCGACTCGGCGGCAGATCTGCAAGTTCAAGAAACGATCGGCAACCCTTGTTTACTCCTTGCAAGTTGCAGAAATTTTGTGGCGAGAGAGAAGATTCATCCGAAAGGGGAAGATGAACATGAAGAGACAAGTCACAAGACTCACAACTCCCAAGAGGGAGAACAGAGGTATCACGTGCTTAGTAGAGAGCCACCAAAGCAATGGAGTACTATATTTTTATTGTTGAATTTTTGTTATTTCATTATTTTGATATCTTTTATGGTTACATATTGCGACTTAATAGGAGTATTTTGCTTGTGAGATAAAAAAAAAGGAGTAATTTTTTTATAGTCTTTGAACTCCCGGACAAATTTTTTGGGACGGAGTGAGTATTTTTTAATGTAAAATGTACGTAACGATAAACCCGGAACGGTACCGAGATATTCACCGATACCGGTACATACCGTACCAGTAATGAAAACGGTACACCCACCGGTACGAGATTAATAACTTTGATCATCATTAAAAAAGACAATGTGAAAGTCATTATTGTTATAATGGACAACAATGCTTATACTTGTCTTTTTATACGTCATTTCATGGAGTAATTGTCTTCCCATATATTAAAACAACAAACTTATATGTAAACGTTATATAATTGTCTTTCCATGTGTAAAAAAATTCACACATTAAAGAATTATTGTTAACTTCACACGTAAGAGGACAACAAAAGAAGTACCATCATTAAAAAGATAGTGTGAAAGTCGTTATTCTTTTACTAATAGAATTGTTTTCCAATATTTCTCCATGTGAAGAACAATTAATCTTGGGAGTCATAGGCCACTTGGTATTAATTTATAATTTCATTCCCTATTTAACGTAGTTTTTTGAAATCAGAAGTATCCACATCATTTTCCCTTTACGTGACATTTTGTTAACAGTTCTTTTATTTTATTATACTTATCTACAAGATGCCATGTATTTGGAAGAATGGATCCGAAAACAATATTAAAAAAACAAGTTAGAGGAAAAAATTTAAATTAGTCTAATTTTATTTTTTCTTAACTTTTATATCTTTAAGTAGAAATAAAAAAAAGGTTCGGAAAAAATTGCCAATATTAAAATTTTTGAACCCACGATTTTGGATCTTTTGGTAAAAAAAATCTAATAACTTGTCCGTAATGAGAATACTTTTAGGATAGACATAAGGAAAATGCGAATCTGAGGAGCCTGTATTGCCCCAGAATTGTAGTTCCCCGATCTGACTATCTATCTCTGCAATCCATAGTTCAAATTCACACGTATATTTGGATAACTATCAATAGAAAAGGTCCATTTATGGTTTGCACATATATTTGGATAGTTGGAATGCAAATGCGTTGGAGAACATTTTTAACTAATTTTTTTTAAAAAAAAGCGATACATATTGAAAACAATCAGTATTTATTGAAAAAAGCCAAAGACATACATGTGTCTAAAGTCGTCTATACGTAATATGATTCACGTGTATCAGACAACTTTAAGCATTTCTATAATAATAATTCTATTTTAGCATTTTTACAATAATGAGAGCAATAAGCATACCCTGAAAACCCAAAAGCTAAATGAGCCAACCTAATAGTCTAGTGAACATAGGTTCAATCTATTTAGACCCAAAGAATGCTATCAATCAATCTAAAAAAGGAGGAAAAATGAATGAGAACAATGCCACGTAAACGTGGTTACCGAAGTTACTTTCATTGCGTGTTCGACAATTAGATTTTCAATAAAACATGTATAATAATGCTTTTAGTAGAATGTAAGCGTGTTCCAATTATTTGTTATTAACGATTTTAAGTAGTAGAGTTGTTTTGACTTAAATAATACTGCATGTTGTTGGATTAATTTTTTGTTTTTATTCAAAAAAAATTTAGCCTCGTTGACACTGCATCAATTCTTCGTGGATGATGGTTTATATTAAATAAATAAATCTAAAAATCAACATATTATGATCAAAATCTAAAAAAATGCACTAAAGATAAAAACATAATTCACTTTAAAATAATTCAAAAGGGAATTATTTTTTACGTTTTTTAAAAAATATAATAACTATATATGTATATATATTTTACTTTTCTAATTTTTTTGATTCTGAGGTAATATAAAAATAATAATAAAATGCCACAAAATTAGTAAAAAAACATATTAAGCGAATAAAAAATAAGATCTAGGATTATTAAGCGAAAACACTTGTAACTAAGGGTCCAAATCCTCTCCAATTTTAAGGGGGGACTGGATCATCAAGTTTATCAACTTTAGAATTGATGATTGAAGTCGTTCATTTTTTAAACTCACTGAGTACTTCAACCATATTAATATTTATGTTAGCGGTATTTAAAAAATCTACAAAATGCCACAAAATTAATAAAAACATATAAAATGAGCACAAAAAAAAAAATCTAGGATTATCAAGCGAAAACACCTAACCAAGGGTCCAAATTCTCTCCAGGCTCCAGTTTTAAGGAGTGACTGGATGGTCCAGTTTCTCAACTTTAAAATTGATAATTTGTTCATTTTGTAAAACTCGTTGAGTTGACCACACATATATATATATATATACAATTTACTTCCAGTCCAAGATTCCGGATTTTTTTAAAATCCACGCCTCATAGATCCCGATCAAATTTCGACGATCCGAACTGTCCAATGTGTTTAAAAGGTGTTTTAAGGGTCCTCGCGGGAAATCAACAAAAAAATACCTGGAAGGGCTTGATTCGAGCAATTTTTCATAAAAGTTGTATATGTTCGTTTTTATGTAAAACTGCTCGGATCAAGCCATTCCCGGTATTTTTTTTGGCTAATTCTCGCAGGACCCTTAAAAACACCTTTTAAACACATAGGGCGGTTCGGATCGTCGAAATTCGATCCGGAAAGTGGATCCAGTCCGAATTTTTTAAAAACCCGGAGCCCTGACTGAAAGTGGACTGTATATTTATTTATGACAGTAGATCGGCATTTAAAAAATCCACCCTACACCGTGTATAAAAATCCTCCTTAATTACTACTCTGCCCTTACCATTTTGCGCGGTTTATTCACCATGTTCGGATGGGTATTGTTTTCTCTCCTTCTTCGCTGAGTTAGGGTACGAACCTTTCCTCCGCCCAAATTGCAAACGATCAGTGTCAGGCAGTTCATTATCGAACGTGTAAAGGGCACGAAACGAGACGTCTCTGGTAATCTCTCTGTGTGTGTGTGTGTGTGTGTGCGTGTGTGTGTGTGTGTTTGTGTGCGTGTGTACTTCACGTAAATACATCCGTGCCTGCGTGTATAGGGCTTGCGTGTATGCATATATTATACCAACACCTGCTAATATTGTCTCCACATACATATATGCATACACAGGGGGTTTATAATATGTCGATATATCTGTATATAAGGTTATGTCGATATATCTGTATACCTTGTTAGTGTAATTTGCTCGTAAAAAATGTGCTATCGATGTCCTTTTCGATTATTAAGTTTTTGTTCGAAGTCTCATGTTTTGTATATCATGAGTGAAGTCCCTGATTTTTTTCCCCTTAAATTCGTACTCGTCCGAAGGTTGTCATTTACTATCGTGAGCCATTGACCTGTTATGAACTAAATCACCCGTCTTAGTCATTTACTATTAGTTACATAAGCATATTGCTCTTGTCTTAGAGAATGTATGCTCTTTGTTGTTTTTCTCAAACAATGTGACTTGAACTCTTATGATTTTTGACATAAATAATGCATGATTGTATAAAACAATTGAATCACGTAGAATTAGAATTCAATAACCATGTCAACTATTAACTGGTAAAGGTAGCAAGCTAGTTAGACAAGCACCTAGAACAACTCGTTGAATTATAGGTCTTTGCTTTCTGAATTTTGAATTTTCCTTCAGAGTACGTTTTTTGAGCCCTCGGAAATTTTCTCTTAGTTGATATTTAGATTTTCTTGTTCTCAGTAGCCTAGGTTGGAAGTCAAGTTTTCATTCATTTTTAATGGCTATCTAGAACAGGTTGGTGGGTTAATAGCTCTTTTATCAAACCATTGTGTGGCCTGGAAGCCTGCTTGAGTGAAGGCCTTGGAGGAATGGCGTTAAACACGTGTTCTGGTTTGTATTTCTTTTGATTCCAAATGCCAGGGGTTCAGCCCTTTAGATTGTCATGGCTTACTGCCTCCTAATTTGTGTGGCTGTGCACAAATGCAATAATTGAGTCATTAACTTGTAGAATGTCTGGACTTTATCCCTCTGCTTTCCTCAGTTGGGGGTAGGTTTTGCAATCAAATTCTTCATTTGCTATTGAAATCTGATTTCCATACGTAGCTCAATAGGCGCACTTTGGTTTGACACGTTTGCTAGAATTGTGTGGAGGAGGTCTTTGGGACAAGCTATTAGTGGGCAGGATGAAGATTTCATTGTTGGCTTGGTCTCGGTGGATTTGTCCATATAATCTGCTGTGGCTTGTTCAGCCCCTAAGTAGATTTATGAATATAAAAGGTTTTTTATATATCACAAGTCCTCTGTGAACATGTGTATAAAATAAGACGGCATTGCCCTCACAAGCATAGTTGTAGAATTGTGAATTGAATAGAGAATCGAAATGGTCATCAACAGAATCTCGTGTGTTGTCCGATTTGTGTACTTCTCCAATTTGGCCATGATATCTAAAGTATATAGAATAGTAAGTTTATGCTTTTGGATGACATTAATTATTTGTTTACAAATTTCTTATTTGTAGAAACATGAACATGCCATATATAAATAAGAAAAAATGATATATAAAACTACTATTGCATGAAACTACATGGCTGTCTTATCCCTGTAATGGGCAATTATCACAATCACCCAAGTACCTTAGAAACCACGACGTGAACAAATTATTACATGACAACCTAAAGCCGATAAGTACAATGCATAATAGAACAAATAAACATTACGTAGCTGATAGGAGCACTTAGAATTGAGAGAACACTATACAAAGTTTTGCCCTCTTAATTACGCTTCCCATCAGAAGAAGCTTTCTTTTCCAAACCAGAATAGTCGGGACATCCAGATGCAAATTCCGAATCCTCCTTACTAGTCTTGATTGACTCTCTTGAATTCGGTCTATTCCTTTCGTATCCCTCACTGTTCGGACAACTTCCTTCCCGGAGAGGATGATTGCCTGATTGGTTATAGAACAGTTCAAAGAAAATGTTTTTTGAGGAGTATACTGGTGTTTTGGTGTTCTGAAAATCTGTTTGTGCACGCTTAGGAATTGGGTTGGTACTTATAAAAAGAGAGGTAGAGATAATGGACGAAGTCTATGAAGCACCGACAGTTCTAGAAGTCGCCGTATCGATGCGTCGGACATGGGTGCATGGCAAGGACACGCCCATATAGGTAGCGTGTCCCTTATTTTGTTGATTTTTTTTTTTGTAGGAGACATGTGGGAGACACGGCGGGGTCAAACTGTAATTTTTTTAATTTCTGGGGGTAAAAATGTTACTAGTCAAATGCTTACGTTAAAAAGTGTAATTAACCCTTTATAACTATTTCCTCTCAGTCAACTACTCCTCTCTCTGGAACCCTATATCGAGCAGACCACTTCCAGAGACAATCAACCACTTTCAGAGACTCTTCTCTCTCTCTCGTATGTTTTTCTCTCTCTCTTTCTTTCTTTCTTTCTTTCTTTCTTATGCTTCTCTCTCTCTCTATATATATATGTATATAGCCTGATATATATGTGTGTGTGTGTGTGTGTGTCACAAATATGTGCGTGCGTGTACATATGTTATTGTATCAGTGTATATGCATATGTATTTGCGTATAGGGAAAAAACAGAGAGAGCAGAGAAAAAATACACACACACACACACAAACATATAATATTGCCGTGTCCCTGTCATCTACATGTCCATTTTTTCAAAATTGCTCTATCCGTATCTGTGTCCTTGTCTGTGCAACTTAGGATGAATAGGAATAAATAATTTGCATTTAGCCTTTATATTGGCATTTGTTTTCCCTGATTGATGTTTATTTCATTCTTCCATTTCTAGGCTTATAACTCTTATCAGTCTATCCCCTTCATACTTTTCAGGTCATTTGGCACTGGTGTATGCAATCAGTTAATCATGCCGCGGTACGAATTTTTTATTCTTTTAAATGGAATCATGTTTATAGATTTAATATTTTATTGTTCATAGAGACTTATCGTCACTTGTTTGTTGTTTTTCAGGTATTATTGTGACTATTGTGACACTTATTTGACACACGACTCGGTAAACTGTTTTCCACTACCCTTCTGTTACTGTCCTTCGCTACATAGTTGGTCTATTGTACCAAGTGTGTGGAAATTTATACTGCAATAATTTTGTTTTGGTTACATTTTAGAAGAATCTACAATATACCCAACCCATCCCAACCTCTACCAAAGGGTTCCAATCTCCTATCCTTTCGGATTGGACCCACTAGACTAACTACCCCCAGTTTGCAATACTTGTTGAACTGCCATTAATTTTGTAAAATACACAAGAAAAGTCGTATTGAGTCATTGACAATCATCTTAAAGTTTGAGCCACCCCCTTGCTCTTACAACCACTGAAAGTTTGAATATGTATTGTTAATTCGTTTTCTCGATCTGTTCTGTTCTTTCAGCCTTCTGTTAGAAAGCAGCACAATGCAGGGTACAAACACAAGGTATATTCTTCAGGCATGCTTCTCTCTATTTCTTTTACGGGTAGATGCCACATTATTAGAGTCTCACATTTGTGTTATTTGAAGGCAAACGTCAGACAATATTACCAGCAATTTGAGGCACAACAAAATCAAAGTTTGATTGAACAAAGGATTAAGGAACATCTTGGGCAAACTGCTGCGTACCAGCAAGTTGGTGCTGCATACAACCAAATGAGGCCCCGTTTGCCTATTCTTCCTCCTCCAATGATGCCAGTAGCAGGGAATGGCCAATTTCCTGTTAATTCACTACCTGGAGTTCGACCACCAGTCTTCCCAAGACCACTTCCTGGTAATGCAGGTAAACACTACATTATGCATGCATTTTTGATGATATTGATTTGCATAAACAATGTATATTTGTGTGCACGTTCGCGCGCAAGTGTATAAACTATTTTCACCAATGTAAAATATGAACACAAATTCATTGACTCCCGGCTTAGCTGTCAATATCTTTTCTTAATCTATACTATTGGTACATACAGTCATTGCATGTGGTTGCATTTGCATGGAGGTCCTGGTATTTTGTGGCACTTGATGCTATGCCGAACTGCCTACTTTTAGGGATGTACCTTTAGGAGACATGATGTTCAGGACTGGCAATATGGTTTTTTCTGTCTACTACCGGCTACCGGTGGTGTAAAAAAACTGTTTTGAAGCAAATAGAACTTGATAAGGATTGTTAAGTCTCTATATGACTTCAATCTAGAATGGACCGTTCATTTGTCAATGGTGTAAAGTGTGGGAAGTATTATGAGAGAGAGAGAGAGAGATCTTTGTGGTTGGATCTATGGCTTTTCAATGTGTTCTCCATCTGGATATTTAGATGCATGCTGTTGATTGTTACATTGTTTTATACTGATTTTATGCGGTAACAAGTACACTACCAATCTCTTTTTGTGTATGCTTGTAATTAAGTGAGCAAGTTTTTTTTCTTTCTTTGTTGTCTATGATTCTAAGCATGCTATGCTTGATCAAATTACGGGAACAATTTTCTAAATGGATTTTCTCCAATTGCTGTCCATATGTAGTCAGACAGGTGCAATGTACCATGTCATCTATCTTGCTTTGTGGGAAATGTTGTTCCTGATTTCTGTTGACTTTGTCAGGATACGTATCTGCTCCTATTATGCCACCAATGGTGGCGCCACCTGGTGCTCCAATGCCTGGTCAAGTTAATGGTCTCCCAAGACTACCAACAATGAGTGGCCCCACAGGAGTTCCAGGAAGCATTGCACCACCCGCCTCGATGGTTTTCCCAGTTACGTATCAGGCTTCTTCAGCGGCACCCACAAGTGGAGGTGGTGGTGGTTTCGACTTGAATGCTCAACCTCCTGAGGCTAATCATTAGACTGGTCAAACTGGCATCATTTTCCTTCCTAATCTGGTAGAAGTGACTGGATCTACAAGCTGTATGATGTTTTTGGTGCTAAAAAATCGCTGGTATGATGTTTTTGGTGCTAAAAAATCGCTGCCTTTTGTCTTCATTCGTAGTTTAAAACCATATTTATGGTTAGAATGAACCATCTCTTCTTTTGCTGAACTTCCATCCCCATTTCTTAATATTCCTTGCTTTTGTGCGCATGTGTGATTTTGGGTATTTCAAACAATGGCTATATGTTGGGATGAAAAAAAGAAAGACTAAAATGTCACCCTTTCTTTCTTTCATGCCTGTCTCTTTATTTTTATTTTGTCACGGTATTTATCATCGTTGTGACAATATTGCTGTCGTTACAGGGAACTAGAAAGCAAACCGGGAGCGTTGATTAGGATTAGTGCAAGTCCTGGTTCATACTGTGCTAAATTGCAGGAACGCAGTCTGTTTATTGTTTATTATTATTATTATTATTATTTTTAAATCACGGAAATGTACTCTGGCCCGCGAAAAGGACCTTCAACCTTGGCAATTGGCATAGCGGCTGTGTAGTAGGTGCAATAAAATTATCATCTCAGCTCCTGGGGAAACGACGACGTACCTTGTTGTAATGAGTCCGGCTGTGGTGTCCCAAAGTGGTATTGGGGCACCAGTGCCCCGTTTTTTTGTGGACCGTTGGATCTCTTAATTTGATCCCATCCATCAATCTGCCAACCCCCCCTCTCTTGTTACCTACTGAACCCGTTCCAAAATTTTTGAAAGCCCTAAACTAATTTTGCGGTCTCTCTACGCTGAACTTCACGTCGCCTCCTCTCAAATCGTTTCTCAACCCTCTCACTCTCTCTCTCTACAAACTCTTCAAATCGGAAACAAACCCACCGACGCCTTCGGAGAGAAGTGAAGAGGCGAATGTGTCCTTCGAATTCCAAATAGAAAGAAAGAAAAGATTTCCCTGACAGAAAAATAGAATAGGAGCGAGGAAGCATATAAAGTGAACCTAGAGTCTAGACAGTAAAAAGTAAATTGATTTATCCATTTAATCAAATTCATTCCAGTTTACATAATACATGCATCTCTTATGTTCTTTTTTTTGTTAGATTGAATGTAGTACTTGCTTTAACTACGGGTGAGTTTCCTATTTGATAACATCAATATTTGCTACCTATTTGATAACATCAACATTTGCTAAAATCAACAGTTGGTTTTAGCAAATGGAAAACAACCCCGTACGTATATAATTGTTGATTAAAAAACAACATATGTATATATTTCATTGTTACAACTTTTTCCATGTATATTTCGCTGTTTTTTTTTTGCCCCTCCCAAAAAAAAAAAGTGTTTTTTTGCTTGCTGGTTGTTCTGTATGGCTTTATATGAGCTCATTTCATTTTGGAACTTCATGAGCTTTGCTTAAGCTTAAGCTTGAAAGCTCGATACTTCACGAGTTTAAGCTCAGGCTTGAAAGCTTGAGATTGACTTGAAATTTCACGAGCCGAGCCAAGCCAAGCTTATCATGAAAACAAAATTTCAAGCTCGAACCAAACTTGAACAATATTTTTTTTTTGAACATGAGCTTGAACAATTAGTCTTTAAAAATTGTTAAGCTCGAGCCAAGCATGAATACATGTAATAAGGAGCAAGCCAAGCCTGGGCACTATTGTGCTTGGCTTGTTTGGCTTGATTAGCATCCCTGTTTGTGACATCATTCTTGTTTTAATGAACAAAAAAACTTTGGAATGCGCAAATCCATGGGCAGAGGTGGTAAGGGACTAGTCCTCCAAATTATTATCACACGGCGTGGTATATCTTTACTGTCCTTCATAAAATAGCTTAAAGATGGCTTCATATTTAATGGAGTAGTTTCTAGTTTTCAACCTTTCCTTTTGGGGACCAACCATAAAAACACTTGTAGGACGTGTGGGCTCTACACAAACTAATGGAACAACATGTTTGGGCCCCACATACTTTACGGGTGTGGTATATCTTTACTATCCTTCATAAAATATCTTAAAGATGGCTTCATATTTAATGAAGTGGTTTCTTGTTTTCAACCTTTTCTATTGGGGACCAACCATAAAAACACTCGTAAGGTGTGTGGGATTTACACAAACTAGGAGAGCAACATGTTTGGGCCCTAAATACCTTACGAGTGTGCCCAAACTTTTTTGAAGTGTATATTGTTATAGCATTTTGTTCAGGTGGATATTTTTTTTTTCCAACTTTCCATATTTTCAAAAGTTGAACTGAACAAACTAGAATCGATATTTTCCTTACAATGTATATTTGTGGATAACATTTTTGTTTTATTGAACGAAAAAACTCATACGCACATGGGCTAAGGTAGGTCGTCCAAATTATTATCAAACGGCATCGTATATCTTTACTACATTGCTGTCATGTACACGAAGGAAATACTTACAAATTTCATACATAATCAAAATATTTGAACGGAATTTATCCTCAATAAGTAAATTTTATCGGTACAGTATACTGTTGGATGATGACGTGCATGTATTCAATGCATGATATTTATCAATTTCTTGATATTTATTTCTTTCTCCAATTTGGGAAATTTTTAAGTGCCGAGCAAACACCGTCCTACGTGGTGTCCAAGCGCACATCTTGGCCGTCCAAAAGTGTTTCGGACGGCCCAGATTTTGAAAAGTACTTATTACAGTTCAAACAGAAACCATCAGGGCAAACAAAAGTTTTCAAGGTTGATTCTTATAGCTTCACAAGAGGTTAGCGGTTTGAAAACCAAACCGAACAGCCCTAACCATTCTCGCTATCTATTAATAAGTAGTACTTATTACAGTTCAAACAGAAACCATCAGGGGAAACAAAAGTTTTCAAGGTTGATTCTTATAGCTTCACAAGAGGTTAGCGGTTTGAAAACCAAACCGAACAGCCCTAACTCTTGTGAAGCTATAAGAATCAACCTTGAAAACTTTTGTTTGCCCTGATGGTTTCTGTTTGAACTGTAATAAGTACTACTTATTAATAGATAGCGAGAATGGTTAGGGCTGTTCGGTTTGGTTTTCAAACCGCTAACCTCTTGTGAAGCTATAAGAATCAACCTTGAAAACTTTTGTTTGCCCTGATGGTTTCTGTTTGAACTGTAATAAGTACTACTTATTAATAGATAGCGAGAATGGTTAGGGCTGTTCGGTTTGGTTTTCAAACCGCTAACCTCTTGTGAAGCTATAAGAATCAACCTTGAAAACTTTTGTTTGCCCTGATGGTTTCTGTTTGAACTGTAATAAGTACTACTTATTAATAGATAGCGAGAATGGTACCATTCTCGCTATCTATTAATAAGTAGTACTTATTACAGTTCAAACAGAAACCATCAGGGCAAACATCAAAAGGGGTTGAAGGAGTTGAACATGATCTCAGCCCACATGATCTCAGCCCACTCCTCGGCTGTGAATTTAGTGGGCTTCAACCCCTTTCTTGTGATGGCACCGGACACTGATTTCTCGTGCTGCTGGAGCCAGAGCAGAGCCCGACCCATCAGGGTCTGCTCTGACTTCTCGACAACAAGCCCATAGCCTTCTGGGTCCAATACCTTGCGAACCTCCTTCAAGTGAGAGCTGCTCCTTCATAACCCTAAGCTGGTCATCTGAGGCATTGGATATTACAGTGTACGCCCCAACAAAGATGCTAAATGGGCCAACAACGTGCGACGTGACTTCTTGGTAATTTTGAACTGCTTCTTGGTAATTGATCTTACCAAAATTACTCTTCAACGCATGGTACATCTCTGACAACTTTGAAAACCTGAATACAGAAATTTGAAATACAGAAATTACTGAATACAGAAATTTGAAATAAAGGATAAAAAATCCCCAACATAACCTAGTATAGAAACAAAAGATATCAACGATTTTTGTCGATAATCTTCCTCAACATATCAGGAAGATATGGGTCTATAATCTGTTCTCTAGGTTTGGTAAGATTAAGGAGGTGTTCATCCCCAAGAAGAGAAGTAAAATCATTGGTCAGAACTTTGGGTTTATAGAGGTAGAGGTAGAGGTAGAGCTACTGGGTTCTAATAACGACATACGTTGAGCCCAAGCATCTAGCGTGCAAAAAAATACCAAAACATACATAACGAAAAAGGTTTGCAGAGAGAGAGAGGGGGAGAGGGGAGCTTACATGATGGCTTCTTTGATCGAGATAGAGATTTCTGGTGGCGGCTGTAACTTTTATAAATCAGAGAGAGCAGCGGATATGGCAATTCTGCGAGGAAGAACACATTTTAGACCATAACGGATATGGGGGGGGGGGGGGGGGGGGTGCTGTGCAGCACACTGCACAGCAAAACTACAGCGTTTTGGAATTTTTGTGGTTCCTCCCAACTTCTCTTCAAAAGCTTTGTTTGGGACCCTATTTCCCATTTGTTTCCTGGCGCCAAAAACTTCTCTGTTTGCACTTTTTTTGCTATTGTTTTATTCATCAATCAAAATGTTGTACTCCACCGATACTGATTTGTGTTGGCATAGCTCCTAATGTCCTTAATGATACTGCCCATAACCTTTTAAGTGTAATATCAAATTGAAGATGTATAAAAATCAATCATAAATACACAACACAAACATAAATCTAAACGACTCCTCCACATAAGAACTCAACAGACAACAGTCCAGATTAAGCTCAGATAATTCTCTACAGAGCAAGAAGTTTACTATTAGAGAAAAAACTGGGCAACCAAAATAACTTTGAATCCAAACATCCAAAACAAGTACCAAACACAGTGGTGGGTACCCAAAAGTATTCCAAAAAATGATGTCTAATGTTAAATCCTTGCACATTTAAGTCAATATTGCGAGTGTGGTTTTGAACAAACTTCAGCCACACTTACTCGAACTGCAATTGACCAAAGTTTCAAAAAAAAAAAAAAAAACACGTCATCATGGAACAATGACTCAGCCTCCATGGAAATGTGGATTGATAGCTCAAATGAATATTATGACCAAACAAATAACTACTCCTATTTGGTTATGCATTTACATCCGTAATTCTGTTGGGCCCCCTATAACGAGTAGTTATAAATATTTGCTTTTTCGCAACATAAATAGAAATGCTATTTTTTTTTTTTTTGATAACCGGATGTCCGGGCTCTTTGTGTTTTAAGTCAAATTTTGCCCTAACACTTTCTTTTTAAGTGTTTATTTGTCAAAAAAGAATTCCATTGTAGGAATTTGGAGCTACCATGTGTTGAACCTGTGTAAAAAGTAACCCAAGGTTACATCTATGCCACTAGAACAAAAGCATGTTCAATGTTTAATATCACTAAATAACTATATACAGAAATTATTCCATTATCGTTGTTTAATTGTAAAATTATATAGTATCCTACTTGACGATTGGGCCTAGGGCCTCCAAATGCCTTGAGCCGGCCATGTGCGATGATACTATGAAACTGAATAAAACCGAGAAGAGAAAGAGATAGAGCGAGAGCAAACTCAAAGAATACCAGGATTTTACATGGTTTGGCATACTTTCGATGTAAACCAGAAGATCGAGAGTTTCACTATGTGCAAAAATAGACGTCCAAAAGGGTACATGTGAGATCTCGTACTCCTCTCTATGCAAAAATTGATGTACTTGTTTAAGAATACATAAAGAAACCATAAAAAAAGCTTTATAACGAGTTTGATACGCGTTGATCGTTCGGACGGGCTAAAACTCTGTTCGAACGGAACATGCTGAATCGAGCGGAAAAACTTACAGATTCTACACCTTTTCAGAAACTATAGCTATATCCTTATATCTCAATATATATATATATATATATATATATATATATATATATATATATATATCTATGGAAAAATGCAACTTTCCGAAGAACCAAAAAATATATATATAACTATGGTGTTTTGGTAGGTCTCCTATGGTCCGATCGCCAGACAATTTTGACATTTGTGTTGAGACACTGGCCAACTAATATGAAACACTACCATGCTCGATCAATTTTTTGGCCAAGCATCTAGCGTGCAAAAAAATACCAAAACATACATAAAGATAAAGGTTCGGAGAGAGAGAGAGAGAGAGAGAGAGAGAGAGAGAGAGAGAGAGAGAGAGCTTACGTGATGGCTTCTTCGATCGAGATAACAGAAGTTTCTTGTGGTGGCTGTAACTTTTATAAATCAGAGAGAGCAGCTGCTGCTGCTCGTGGTAACTTTCATAAACCTAATGTGGGGGTGATTGGCTGTGGGCTACCCACTGGCGGCTCCACCCTTTGGGGTGTGACCACCCTAAAAAAAATTTTTGTACTAATAATACATGTAAAAATTTGTACAAATTTTAGGTTAGTTCATATTTTGAACACCCAGCTGAATATGAATGAACACCCAGTGCAAAATTAAATGAACACCCACCAACAAATCAGTCTATTTTTGAACAACCTAAATTACATCCCGTTATAACCCAATCATAGGTGCACAACATATAAGAAAATGTGATCAATTGAACACGCTTTTTTATTTGTTATATTGCATCTAGTAATTTTATCTAATATTTTGTTTTAACACTTAGTTCTATACTATAAACAACACACACTGCAATTCAAGTGATTTACAATTGAATACTTAATATATCATCTCAAAAAAAGATAGACATCTTAATGACAAAAAAATGGAGAGGAAAAATATCTATTGGTATCGTTATGGTGTAGTTTTTCTTAGAGCAGACAATCCAAAAATAAAAACATATGTTTATAAAAATTTGTGCAAATGTATTCGCTACATAATTTCCTAAAAAAAGTAAGCATATTTATTCTCCTGTTTGATTTTGCTTTGGTAAAAATATAAAAAAAAACTGAAAACAACTACAATGTTTTACGTATTTTTGAATTTTTGAGGTCGCATTATACACACTAGTATATGAAATTTTGTGAAGATACGATTGATTGGTTAAGCTAGTGGAGTTAAAGGTAATTTCTGAACACCCTGTTAAAAATTCCTGGAGCCGCCACCGGCTACCCAGGGCCGGCCCAAGGGTTTATTGTGCCCTAGGCCTAATCTAAAAATTGTGCCCATAATAAAACAACACTTAAATAATTTTTTCAATAGCAATCACAATACGAGAAAACCAAAACAATCGAGCTACTATTTACTCAGCTAGGATGAGATCGCAAGCTATAGCAGGTTTATTCTTACATACATACATATGTACATTAGTGCATGTGTCCGTTCATTGCACGGGACAACATTAAAAAAAGGTACAATTTTGATTTTTTTGTTCTTATGCATCGAACGGGCACACCACTTAGCTAAATGCAATGAAATGATGTATTTGTGTTTCATAATGGTCATCGATCCTACAAATTTCTAACGGGACAGAATTTACCTGTCCCGTTAGAAATTACATACTAACGTGACGACAACGTTAGAAGATGGAGGAGGGAAATGGGAACTGCCATTTCAATATAGAAAAGAAAAAAGGAATGGGAAGTGGGGGCTAAATTTATGGAAGATGTTCTATGTGGAAATTGTAAAGGATAAAAAAATAAAAAAATAAAAATTGGGAGCTCGAAGGTGTTTTTAGGCAAGGCATATACACAGTATGTGTGCCTGGTAAATGGAGAAAAAGGTAAATGGAGAAATTTTACTCTCCCAAGTGGCAGCCATATGGGTCTTGTGTGCCTTGTAAATTGAAGTTGTGGGAGTCGTGGTTTATTTATGGGAAACGGAATGGAAGTGAGCAAGTAATTGTCCAATGTGGGAATCGTGTGAGTTTTACTCTACAATCTACACAGGAGAATTCCCACTACTTCGCATCAAGGAAATTTGTCCCACATCGACAGTTTATAGAAAACTTCTTGAAAGAGAATCCTATATGTAGACTTCACCACCCTTGTTGCTTGTTGCAGATGCACTTCCACTTGTGCCTCCATTATAAGGTTTGAATTGGGCTTTTTTATTGGGCCAAAAGATCCCTACTCAAGCCTAGTGTCAAAACTTATGGGAGTGCCCTAAAATTTTGGGTTTTGGGGAGTGCCCTAGGCCCAGGCCTCTTGGGCCTAGGGCTTGGGCCGGCCCTGGGGCTACCCCGGGCACTTGGCGTGTCATACCCATTCCGAGTATTTAGGTTTAATTCACATTTTCTAAAGTTAATTATGAGTTTTGGGCCTTAAGCTAATAGAAACCAAAGTTGGGGGCGCAGAGTGTAATTTTGCCAATATATTTTTCCCCTTATATCAGATGTTACGTAGAAAGAGAGGGAGAGAGAGAGAGAGAAGAAGAAGGAGAAGGAGAAGGAGAAGGAGAAGGAGAAGGAGAAGGAGAAGGAGAAGGAGAAGGAGAAGGAGAAGAAGAAGAAGAAGAAGAAGAAGGGAAAAATTGGGGAAAAACCAAATTCAAGGTAAGGGTTTTGATTCTTGATCTTAATTTGATAATCTTAGTAGTTTTTGGGTAGTGTGTTCTGGTATTTCACAGTTGGGAGGATAGTTTTAGGGTTTTCTTTTACAAAAATTTCGTGATTAAGTTGGCTAAGAGTGTTTGTTTGCAGAGGAACTCGAATCTGCCTGATGTTTGGTGAATTTTTAGATATGGTTCCTGAACTCGTAATTTTATGATATTTTTACAGTAGCTACCCATGCATGTCGTGAATGCTGTGTTAAATTTTCAGAGTTTAATTCGAAACACAGAAAATATGAAAAATGTTTTACCGAGCTGCTGTCGGGTTCGCGTCTGTGCAGACAGCACTGGCACTCTTTGGAAAAATGGGCATAACTCATAGCTCGAGTATCCGTTTTGCGAACCGCTTTTTGATTTGAAAACTAGACTCGTATATCTTCGATACTATGTAGGGTTTGTGCCTTGATTTCTTATAGGCAATAGCAGTTTTTAATTTGAAGTTGATGGTTGAGGAATTCTGGAATTCTGGGCAGCCTTTTGAGCTGTGTTTTTTATGAACTTTGCTATAGTTAAGTATGGTTAATGGTTATGGATCCTTAGGGGTCTTATGTGTTGATAAGTTGGTGATGTTTTGGAGTTGGAATCGTTTGAAAATATTGAGTAGGCGATTTTTGGTGAATTATTGAAGGCAGACGGTTCTACAGAGTTTATAATCTCATGTTTTTGTTGTGTAACTTCTATGAAGCATATCTTGGTTATCCGGGCTCCGATTAGGGCAAATTTTATATCGATATTGATGTACCGAAAGTCTTCTTTCTAGTGGTGGTGGTCTCATGACCATATAAGTTGTTTATGTTACATTTTTATCTTTTTGATTATATGTGAGACATCAATGGAAGCTCATAAATTGATATTAGTTGATTTGTGGCTAGGTAAAGAGCCGGTCATTCGGGAGGTGCCAAAACTATAGTTTGGCATACTTCGGTCGTTTCTCAGGTGAGTGTGTTTGACATGATTATGTTCAATAACATATAACTGTATTGATGATGTGTTGTTGTAAAGACGGGTGTATATCATGTGATGATGACGTGTTGTTGTAAAGACGGATGTATATCATGCTAATAGGCGTTTTAGCTGTGGATATGCATGTATGTTGTGTGTGAAAGTTGGTATCTGCGAAGGGGCTGTGGATTGGATTACACCGCGAGTACGTTGTGTCGGCTAGCTACCGGTGACAACGAGCGAGGTGTGCTTCCACAGTGACCTAGGATACATAGGATGTGGCAGACGTGCCACTTGCATGTGATTGGTTATATACATGTTGATAGTTGTTGTATAATACTGTTGTGTTTTGGATGTTGATTTGGTCGTATTTTATTGAGCATTTCTATGTCTCACACACTCCTGGTTTTCCTTTATGGTTTTCCAGATAGCAGGGGCTGTAGAGGGGGTCCACTACCGGTCAGCGTTGGGTTGTGCAGTTGGTGTCGAGTGAATTTTGGACATGTTGTCGTCTAGCTCTTTTAATGATTTGTAATAAGAGAGTGTTTTGAGTACATGTAATGTTTAAGCTATTTCTTTTTAGTAGACGGTTGTTGGTGTTTAAAACTGTGGTTAACGTTGACACTTTTATTTATATGATGAAGTCTTCCGCTGTATTTTTATTCTGAGTTTTTGTAAGGTGATGTTGGGTCTTGTGTTGGAATGCCACGTGGCCGCACCGACTCGGGCCCACCACGGGTGCCGTTTGCGGGGCGGGGCGTGACAGCTTGGTATCAGAGCATAGTACGTTCTAGACTCTGTGTTGAGAGTCGGCTGGGGGGTATGGTAGTGGACCATGGGAGTTTTGTGTATGTCAAAAAGATTAGTGGTTGACTAATGTGTGAGTTATATCTACAACTTGTGTTTGTTGTTGGTTGCTTTAAGTTGTTGAAACAGGTTTTTGAGAAATGAATTCAGAGAGTACGTTTCACGCTGAGAATGTTGCATTTAGCGGTGGAAGTGGAAGTGCAAGAGCTGAGAGATTTATTTGTTGTTTGGTTCTGATAAAAGATAGATTACGTGATGTCGTGATTGAAGTTTGTGTTAACCTGTTGGTTTTAATTATGTGATGTTAGGTGTGAGTAGTGTTGGTTATAGAGTTTAACTTACTATGATATGGTTAGTTTTTATTGTGCGTCTAATGTATTTGGTGATTCGTAGGAAGTGGGTTGTGTTGAAGTGGTAAGGATGTGTTAGTCCTGTTGCGGTATAAATTGTCGGTGGTTGAGTTTTGATGGTTGGAAGTAATATATGTTTATGTGGATTGATTTTGAACTTTAAGGTTTAAGAGGTTATAGGTTTTGTGGTGAACGTGATGGTTGTATTGGTTCCGTGAGAACTAGTATATAGTGTTGTTTATCTATGGAGAGATAGATGTGGATGATTATGATTATACTTTTATTGGTTGTATAAGTGAGTTCGGAAAGTTTAGAGAGTTAGTTGTTGGATGTGGGATTTGATAGTGAGATGTTTCGCTTAATAGTCTGGTTTGTGAGTTTGGGGAGAGAGTTGGGAATCACGCTTTATGCGATGAAATTTATTGGAGGATGTAATTAGGTGCAAGTGATGACGGTGTGTGTAGCAATTGCAAAGGTTGAGCAATGGTTTGAGTTCGTTATGTGGGTATGGTTTGAAGGATACAAGTTTGAGAGGTACATGTTTGGTCGTGATTGAATGGTGTTGAGAGGTTGGCTAAATAGTTGTGAGTGGCAGAAGTGAAAAGAGTTGTTTGAGGGATTATAACAAGTGTAAACTTTTACTTGTGGTGTAATTGATAAAGAGGTTATGTGTTGTGGTTACATTGAAAGAGGGCGATAGAAGTTTGTGCGGTGTTGACAAAAACGGTTATGTGGTTAGATGAAAAAAAAAAAAATAAAAAATAATAATTTGAGTTGGCGGTTGGCGAATTGTAGTTGCTAAAATACATTGGACCGTGTGAGATTATTGAGAGTGGAGGTCGCGACTTGTCGTTGGTTTTACAGGTTGAGGTTCTAGGATGGAAAGAGCAAGTTTGTGTTCCAAGGCATTGGTTTACATGAAACTATGGTGGTGAAGGCTTACGTTGAAAAATTTATGTGGGACGGTGAGAAGTTGATAAATTTGGAGTATCGCATTTGTTGTCGAGGGGTAGATCGTATTTCGGGGACGAAATTTCTAAAGGGGGGGAGAGTTGTCATACCCATTCCGAGTATTTAGGTTTAATTCACATTTTCTAAAGTTAATTATGAGTTTTGGGCCTTAAGCTAATAGAAACCAAAGTTGGGGGCGCAGAGTGTAATTTTGCCAAGATATTTTTCCCCTTATACCAGATGTTACGTAGAAAGAGAGGGAGAGAGAGAGAGAGAGAGAGAGAGGAGGAGGAGGAGGAGGAGAAGAAGGAGAAGGAGGAGGAGGAGGAGGAGAAGGAGGAGAAGGAGGAGAAGGAGAAGGAGAAGGAGAAGGAGAAGGAGAAGAAGGAGAAGAAGAAGAAGAAGAAGAAGAAGGAGAAGGAAGGGAAAAATTGGGGAAAAACCAAATTCAAGGTAAGGGTTTTGATTCTTGATCTTAATTTGATAATCTTAGTAGTTTTTGGGTAGTGTGTTCTGGTATTTCACAGTTGGGAGGATAGTTTTAGGGTTTTCTTTTACAAAAATTTCGTGATTAAGTTGGCTAAGAGTGTTTGTTTGCAGAGGAACTCGAATCTGCCTGATGTTTGGTGAATTTTTAGATATGGTTCCTGAACTCGTAATTTTATGATATTTTTACAGTAGCTACCCATGCATGTCGTGAATGCTGTGTTAAATTTTCAGAGTTTAATTCGAAACACAGAAAATATGAAAAATGTTTTACCGAGCTGCTGTCGGGTTCGCGTCTGTGCAGACAGCACTGGCACTCTTTGGAAAAATGGGCATAACTCATAGCTCGAGTATCCGTTTTGCGAACCGCTTTTTGATTTGAAAACTAGACTCGTATATCTTCGATACTATGTAGGGTTTGTGCCTTGATTTCTTATAGGCAATAGCAGTTTTTAATTTGAAGTTGATGGTTGAGGAATTCTGGAATTCTGGGCAGCCTTTTGAGCTGTGTTTTTTATGAACTTTGCTATAGTTAAGTATGGTTAATGGTTATGGATCCTTAGGGGTCTTATGTGTTGATAAGTTGGTGATGTTTTGGAGTTGGAATCGTTTGAAAATATTGAGTAGGCGATTTTTGGTGAATTATTGAAGGCAGACGGTTCTACAGAGTTTATAATCTCATGTTTTTGTTGTGTAACTTCTATGAAGCATATCTTGGTTATCCGGGCTCCGATTAGGGCAAATTTTATATCGATATTGATGTACCGAAAGTCTTCTTTCTAGTGGTGGTGGTCTCATGACCATATAAGTTGTTTATGTTACATTTTTATCTTTTTGATTATATGTGAGACATCAATGGAAGCTCATAAATTGATATTAGTTGATTTGTGGCTAGGTAAAGAGCCGGTCATTCGGGAGGTGCCAAAACTATAGTTTGGCATACTTCGGTCGTTTCTCAGGTGAGTGTGTTTGACATGATTATGTTCAATAACATATAACTGTATTGATGATGTGTTGTTGTAAAGACGGGTGTATATCATGTGATGATGACGTGTTGTTGTAAAGACGGATGTATATCATGCTAATAGGCGTTTTAGCTGTGGATATGCATGTATGTTGTGTGTGAAAGTTGGTATCTGCGAAGGGGCTGTGGATTGGATTACACCGCGAGTACGTTGTGTCGGCTAGCTACCGGTGACAACGAGCGAGGTGTGCTTCCACAGTGACCTAGGATACATAGGATGTGGCAGACGTGCCACTTGCATGTGATTGGTTATATACATGTTGATAGTTGTTGTATAATACTGTTGTGTTTTGGATGTTGATTTGGTCGTATTTTATTGAGCATTTCTATGTCTCACACACTCCTGGTTTTCCTTTATGGTTTTCCAGATAGCAGGGGCTGTAGAGGGGGTCCACTACCGGTCAGCGTTGGGTTGTGCAGTTGGTGTCGAGTGAATTTTGGACATGTTGTCGTCTAGCTCTTTTAATGATTTGTAATAAGAGAGTGTTTTGAGTACATGTAATGTTTAAGCTATTTCTTTTTAGTAGACGGTTGTTGGTGTTTAAAACTGTGGTTAACGTTGACACTTTTATTTATATGATGAAGTCTTCCGCTGTATTTTTATTCTGAGTTTTTGTAAGGTGATGTTGGGTCTTGTGTTGGAATGCCACGTGGCCGCACCGACTCGGGCCCACCACGGGTGCCGTTTGCGGGGCGGGGCGTGACAGCTTGGTATCAGAGCATAGTACGTTCTAGACTCTGTGTTGAGAGTCGGCTGGGGGGTATGGTAGTGGACCATGGGAGTTTTGTGTATGTCAAAAAGATTAGTGGTTGACTAATGTGTGAGTTATATCTACAACTTGTGTTTGTTGTTGGTTGCTTTAAGTTGTTGAAACAGGTTTTTGAGAAATGAATTCAGAGAGTACGTTTCACGCTGAGAATGTTGCATTTAGCGGTGGAAGTGGAAGTGCAAGAGCTGAGAGATTTATTTGTTGTTTGGTTCTGATAAAAGATAGATTACGTGATGTCGTGATTGAAGTTTGTGTTAACCTGTTGGTTTTAATTATGTGATGTTAGGTGTGAGTAGTGTTGGTTATAGAGTTTAACTTACTATGATATGGTTAGTTTTTATTGTGCGTCTAATGTATTTGGTGATTCGTAGGAAGTGGGTTGTGTTGAAGTGGTAAGGATGTGTTAGTCCTGTTGCGGTATAAATTGTCGGTGGTTGAGTTTTGATGGTTGGAAGTAATATATGTTTATGTGGATTGATTTTGAACTTTAAGGTTTAAGAGGTTATAGGTTTTGTGGTGAACGTGATGGTTGTATTGGTTCCGTGAGAACTAGTATATAGTGTTGTTTATCTATGGAGAGATAGATGTGGATGATTATGATTATACTTTTATTGGTTGTATAAGTGAGTTCGGAAAGTTTAGAGAGTTAGTTGTTGGATGTGGGATTTGATAGTGAGATGTTTCGCTTAATAGTCTGGTTTGTGAGTTTGGGGAGAGAGTTGGGAATCACGCTTTATGCGATGAAATTTATTGGAGGATGTAATTAGGTGCAAGTGATGACGGTGTGTGTAGCAATTGCAAAGGTTGAGCAATGGTTTGAGTTCGTTATGTGGGTATGGTTTGAAGGATACAAGTTTGAGAGGTACATGTTTGGTCGTGATTGAATGGTGTTGAGAGGTTGGCTAAATAGTTGTGAGTGGCAGAAGTGAAAAGAGTTGTTTGAGGGATTATAACAAGTGTAAACTTTTACTTGTGGTGTAATTGATAAAGAGGTTATGTGTTGTGGTTACATTGAAAGAGGGCGATAGAAGTTTGTGCGGTGTTGACAAAAACGGTTATGTGGTTAGATGAAAAAAAAAAAAAAAAAAAATAATAATTTGAGTTGGCGGTTGGCGAATTGTAGTTGCTAAAATACATTGGACCGTGTGAGATTATTGAGAGTGGAGGTCGCGACTTGTCGTTGGTTTTACAGGTTGAGGTTCTAGGATGGAAAGAGCAAGTTTGTGTTCCAAGGCATTGGTTTACATGAAACTATGGTGGTGAAGGCTTACGTTGAAAAATTTATGTGGGACGGTGAGAAGTTGATAAATTTGGAGTATCGCATTTGTTGTCGAGGGGTAGATCGTATTTCGGGGACGAAATTTCTAAAGGGGGGGAGAGTTGTCATACCCATTCCGAGTATTTAGGTTTAATTCACATTTTCTAAAGTTAATTATGAGTTTTGGGCCTTAAGCTAATAGAAACCAAAGTTGGGGGCGCAGAGTGTAATTTTGCCAAGATATTTTTCCCCTTATATCAGATGTTACGTAGAAAGAGAGGGAGAGAGAGAGAGAGAGAGAGAGAGGAGGAGGAGGAGGAGAAGAAGGAGAAGGAGAAGGAGGAGGAGGAGGAGGAGGAGGAGGAGGAGAAGGAGGAGAAGGAGAAGGAGAAGGAGAAGGAGAAGGAGAAGAAGGAGAAGAAGAAGAAGAAGAAGAAGAAGGAGAAGGAAGGGAAAAATTGGGGAAAAACCAAATTCAAGGTAAGGGTTTTGATTCTTGATCTTAATTTGATAATCTTAGTAGTTTTTGGGTAGTGTGTTCTGGTATTTCACAGTTGGGAGGATAGTTTTAGGGTTTTCTTTTACAAAAATTTCGTGATTAAGTTGGCTAAGAGTGTTTGTTTGCAGAGGAACTCGAATCTGCCTGATGTTTGGTGAATTTTTAGATATGGTTCCTGAACTCGTAATTTTATGATATTTTTACAGTAGCTACCCATGCATGTCGTGAATGCTGTGTTAAATTTTCAGAGTTTAATTCGAAACACAGAAAATATGAAAAATGTTTTACCGAGCTGCTGTCGGGTTCGCGTCTGTGCAGACAGCACTGGCACTCTTTGGAAAAATGGGCATAACTCATAGCTCGAGTATCCGTTTTGCGAACCGCTTTTTGATTTGAAAACTAGACTCGTATATCTTCGATACTATGTAGGGTTTGTGCCTTGATTTCTTATAGGCAATAGCAGTTTTTAATTTGAAGTTGATGGTTGAGGAATTCTGGAATTCTGGGCAGCCTTTTGAGCTGTGTTTTTTATGAACTTTGCTATAGTTAAGTATGGTTAATGGTTATGGATCCTTAGGGGTCTTATGTGTTGATAAGTTGGTGATGTTTTGGAGTTGGAATCGTTTGAAAATATTGAGTAGGCGATTTTTGGTGAATTATTGAAGGCAGACGGTTCTACAGAGTTTATAATCTCATGTTTTTGTTGTGTAACTTCTATGAAGCATATCTTGGTTATCCGGGCTCCGATTAGGGCAAATTTTATATCGATATTGATGTACCGAAAGTCTTCTTTCTAGTGGTGGTGGTCTCATGACCATATAAGTTGTTTATGTTACATTTTTATCTTTTTGATTATATGTGAGACATCAATGGAAGCTCATAAATTGATATTAGTTGATTTGTGGCTAGGTAAAGAGCCGGTCATTCGGGAGGTGCCAAAACTATAGTTTGGCATACTTCGGTCGTTTCTCAGGTGAGTGTGTTTGACATGATTATGTTCAATAACATATAACTGTATTGATGATGTGTTGTTGTAAAGACGGGTGTATATCATGTGATGATGACGTGTTGTTGTAAAGACGGATGTATATCATGCTAATAGGCGTTTTAGCTGTGGATATGCATGTATGTTGTGTGTGAAAGTTGGTATCTGCGAAGGGGCTGTGGATTGGATTACACCGCGAGTACGTTGTGTCGGCTAGCTACCGGTGACAACGAGCGAGGTGTGCTTCCACAGTGACCTAGGATACATAGGATGTGGCAGACGTGCCACTTGCATGTGATTGGTTATATACATGTTGATAGTTGTTGTATAATACTGTTGTGTTTTGGATGTTGATTTGGTCGTATTTTATTGAGCATTTCTATGTCTCACACACTCCTGGTTTTCCTTTATGGTTTTCCAGATAGCAGGGGCTGTAGAGGGGGTCCACTACCGGTCAGCGTTGGGTTGTGCAGTTGGTGTCGAGTGAATTTTGGACATGTTGTCGTCTAGCTCTTTTAATGATTTGTAATAAGAGAGTGTTTTGAGTACATGTAATGTTTAAGCTATTTCTTTTTAGTAGACGGTTGTTGGTGTTTAAAACTGTGGTTAACGTTGACACTTTTATTTATATGATGAAGTCTTCCGCTGTATTTTTATTCTGAGTTTTTGTAAGGTGATGTTGGGTCTTGTGTTGGAATGCCACGTGGCCGCACCGACTCGGGCCCACCACGGGTGCCGTTTGCGGGGCGGGGCGTGACAGCTTGGTATCAGAGCATAGTACGTTCTAGACTCTGTGTTGAGAGTCGGCTGGGGGGTATGGTAGTGGACCATGGGAGTTTTGTGTATGTCAAAAAGATTAGTGGTTGACTAATGTGTGAGTTATATCTACAACTTGTGTTTGTTGTTGGTTGCTTTAAGTTGTTGAAACAGGTTTTTGAGAAATGAATTCAGAGAGTACGTTTCACGCTGAGAATGTTGCATTTAGCGGTGGAAGTGGAAGTGCAAGAGCTGAGAGATTTATTTGTTGTTTGGTTCTGATAAAAGATAGATTACGTGATGTCGTGATTGAAGTTTGTGTTAACCTGTTGGTTTTAATTATGTGATGTTAGGTGTGAGTAGTGTTGGTTATAGAGTTTAACTTACTATGATATGGTTAGTTTTTATTGTGCGTCTAATGTATTTGGTGATTCGTAGGAAGTGGGTTGTGTTGAAGTGGTAAGGATGTGTTAGTCCTGTTGCGGTATAAATTGTCGGTGGTTGAGTTTTGATGGTTGGAAGTAATATATGTTTATGTGGATTGATTTTGAACTTTAAGGTTTAAGAGGTTATAGGTTTTGTGGTGAACGTGATGGTTGTATTGGTTCCGTGAGAACTAGTATATAGTGTTGTTTATCTATGGAGAGATAGATGTGGATGATTATGATTATACTTTTATTGGTTGTATAAGTGAGTTCGGAAAGTTTAGAGAGTTAGTTGTTGGATGTGGGATTTGATAGTGAGATGTTTCGCTTAATAGTCTGGTTTGTGAGTTTGGGGAGAGAGTTGGGAATCACGCTTTATGCGATGAAATTTATTGGAGGATGTAATTAGGTGCAAGTGATGACGGTGTGTGTAGCAATTGCAAAGGTTGAGCAATGGTTTGAGTTCGTTATGTGGGTATGGTTTGAAGGATACAAGTTTGAGAGGTACATGTTTGGTCGTGATTGAATGGTGTTGAGAGGTTGGCTAAATAGTTGTGAGTGGCAGAAGTGAAAAGAGTTGTTTGAGGGATTATAACAAGTGTAAACTTTTACTTGTGGTGTAATTGATAAAGAGGTTATGTGTTGTGGTTACATTGAAAGAGGGCGATAGAAGTTTGTGCGGTGTTGACAAAAACGGTTATGTGGTTAGATGAAAAAAAAAAAAAAAAAAAATAATAATTTGAGTTGGCGGTTGGCGAATTGTAGTTGCTAAAATACATTGGACCGTGTGAGATTATTGAGAGTGGAGGTCGCGACTTGTCGTTGGTTTTACAGGTTGAGGTTCTAGGATGGAAAGAGCAAGTTTGTGTTCCAAGGCATTGGTTTACATGAAACTATGGTGGTGAAGGCTTACGTTGAAAAATTTATGTGGGACGGTGAGAAGTTGATAAATTTGGAGTATCGCATTTGTTGTCGAGGGGTAGATCGTATTTCGGGGACGAAATTTCTAAAGGGGGGGAGAGTTGTCATACCCATTCCGAGTATTTAGGTTTAATTCACATTTTCTAAAGTTAATTATGAGTTTTGGGCCTTAAGCTAATAGAAACCAAAGTTGGGGGCGCAGAGTGTAATTTTGCCAAGATATTTTTCCCCTTATATCAGATGTTACGTAGAAAGAGAGGGAGAGAGAGAGAGAGAGAGAGAGAGGAGGAGGAGGAGGAGAAGAAGGAGAAGGAGAAGGAGGAGGAGGAGGAGGAGGAGGAGGAGGAGAAGGAGGAGAAGGAGAAGGAGAAGGAGAAGGAGAAGAAGGAGAAGAAGAAGAAGAAGAAGAAGAAGGAGAAGGAAGGGAAAAATTGGGGAAAAACCAAATTCAAGGTAAGGGTTTTGATTCTTGATCTTAATTTGATAATCTTAGTAGTTTTTGGGTAGTGTGTTCTGGTATTTCACAGTTGGGAGGATAGTTTTAGGGTTTTCTTTTACAAAAATTTCGTGATTAAGTTGGCTAAGAGTGTTTGTTTGCAGAGGAACTCGAATCTGCCTGATGTTTGGTGAATTTTTAGATATGGTTCCTGAACTCGTAATTTTATGATATTTTTACAGTAGCTACCCATGCATGTCGTGAATGCTGTGTTAAATTTTCAGAGTTTAATTCGAAACACAGAAAATATGAAAAATGTTTTACCGAGCTGCTGTCGGGTTCGCGTCTGTGCAGACAGCACTGGCACTCTTTGGAAAAATGGGCATAACTCATAGCTCGAGTATCCGTTTTGCGAACCGCTTTTTGATTTGAAAACTAGACTCGTATATCTTCGATACTATGTAGGGTTTGTGCCTTGATTTCTTATAGGCAATAGCAGTTTTTAATTTGAAGTTGATGGTTGAGGAATTCTGGAATTCTGGGCAGCCTTTTGAGCTGTGTTTTTTATGAACTTTGCTATAGTTAAGTATGGTTAATGGTTATGGATCCTTAGGGGTCTTATGTGTTGATAAGTTGGTGATGTTTTGGAGTTGGAATCGTTTGAAAATATTGAGTAGGCGATTTTTGGTGAATTATTGAAGGCAGACGGTTCTACAGAGTTTATAATCTCATGTTTTTGTTGTGTAACTTCTATGAAGCATATCTTGGTTATCCGGGCTCCGATTAGGGCAAATTTTATATCGATATTGATGTACCGAAAGTCTTCTTTCTAGTGGTGGTGGTCTCATGACCATATAAGTTGTTTATGTTACATTTTTATCTTTTTGATTATATGTGAGACATCAATGGAAGCTCATAAATTGATATTAGTTGATTTGTGGCTAGGTAAAGAGCCGGTCATTCGGGAGGTGCCAAAACTATAGTTTGGCATACTTCGGTCGTTTCTCAGGTGAGTGTGTTTGACATGATTATGTTCAATAACATATAACTGTATTGATGATGTGTTGTTGTAAAGACGGGTGTATATCATGTGATGATGACGTGTTGTTGTAAAGACGGATGTATATCATGCTAATAGGCGTTTTAGCTGTGGATATGCATGTATGTTGTGTGTGAAAGTTGGTATCTGCGAAGGGGCTGTGGATTGGATTACACCGCGAGTACGTTGTGTCGGCTAGCTACCGGTGACAACGAGCGAGGTGTGCTTCCACAGTGACCTAGGATACATAGGATGTGGCAGACGTGCCACTTGCATGTGATTGGTTATATACATGTTGATAGTTGTTGTATAATACTGTTGTGTTTTGGATGTTGATTTGGTCGTATTTTATTGAGCATTTCTATGTCTCACACACTCCTGGTTTTCCTTTATGGTTTTCCAGATAGCAGGGGCTGTAGAGGGGGTCCACTACCGGTCAGCGTTGGGTTGTGCAGTTGGTGTCGAGTGAATTTTGGACATGTTGTCGTCTAGCTCTTTTAATGATTTGTAATAAGAGAGTGTTTTGAGTACATGTAATGTTTAAGCTATTTCTTTTTAGTAGACGGTTGTTGGTGTTTAAAACTGTGGTTAACGTTGACACTTTTATTTATATGATGAAGTCTTCCGCTGTATTTTTATTCTGAGTTTTTGTAAGGTGATGTTGGGTCTTGTGTTGGAATGCCACGTGGCCGCACCGACTCGGGCCCACCACGGGTGCCGTTTGCGGGGCGGGGCGTGACATGGCGAGAGATCCAGGATTACAATTTCCCACCCTCTCGTGTCCACCCAAAGTTTGTGCACTGTTTCTAGTCCTTACGCATTCAGATCGACATAAGTAACCCTCACTTGTCGTTTCCTTCCTTGCGTCATTGAGACCAGTCGGTTGATCTGATCAAGTTGATCGTGCCAAAAACCAAAAAAGTTTGTACCCTATGAAAGTGCCTAAAATCCTAGGGTACCCTATGAAAGTGCCTAAAACCCTAGGGTACCCTATGAAAGTGCCTAAGTCACTAAAACCCTATAATAAGAAAGCGCACCCTATAACCTAAACCCTAGGGTACCCCTATGAAAGTGCCAAAAAAATTTGTACCCTATGAAAGTGCCTAAAATACTAGGGTACCCTATAAAAGTGCTTAAAAACCCTAGGATACCCTATCAAAGTGCCTCAACCACTAAAACTCTATAATAGGAAAGTGCACCCTAAAACCTAAACCCTAGGGTAGCATTTGAAAATGCCTAAATTCTAAATAAATAAAAAATTTGTGGACCTTAGACCTTGTAAAACTCTAACATGGACTAAATGGCCCAATAAGTCTCCACTTCTGGACCCTAGAACAATTACCCCTATCCCGGTCCCACCGGTTAATCCTTGGTTTGAGGAAAAAAATTGAACCCGGATTAAGTAATACCCCCACCCTTTTAATACCCCTTTTTACCCCTTCCCCCTCACTAATTACTAACACCCCCTCCCAAATTACTAATTTATACCCCCTCATACCCCCTACGAAATTACCCCCATACCCTCCCTTATACCCCTCCCCTTACCCCCAGTTTGTTTACTGTTGCGATAAAAAAAACCGAATTGCATTTTAAATGCTTTACGAACTCTGGCGATTTCCTTCGGATAAAAAAATGAAGTACTTTTATGCATAATTTTTTAATTTTTTTTTGCACCAAATTAAGCTACTAATTGAGATCTTTAATTTGATACAGAAAAGTTTGAAAAAATTTATACTTTAGAATTTGACATTGTTGGCTTGCTTTGCAATATCCTTCAGATCAAAAATTAAAGTATTCACATTAATTTTTTTACTTTTTTTTGCACCAAATTAAACTACAAATTGAGATCTTTAATTTGATACAAAAAATTACTATGTTATACTTTTGGGGAATAACATAAAAATTACTATTTTATCCCCCCTTAAACTACTAATAAAAAATAATAACTAAATATTTTAATTTTAGATATAACTAATAAAAAGGAATAATTTATTGAAAAGTATAATTAATTTAATTCGTATTGTTTTTATGTATTTATTTTATCATAAAATCTAATATGACTGTACAAGGGCAAATAAGTCATTTGTCAAGTTTTTACATCATCCACCCAACTTTATCCCCCTTTATCACAAATTCATCCAAACCACATACTATTTAATCCCCCCTTCCTAAATGTCATATCACTGTGGGTCCACCCTCACTAAATAATATCCCTTAACTATCTTATCCCCCCTTACTATTTAATCCCACCAAAACGTATCCCGCATCCAATCGGGGCCTTAGATGGGTAATACCCCTCCTCTTATCCCGGTCCCACGTATTAGTGCATGGTTTGGGAGCTAAAACTCTCACCCGGATAATTTTATCCCTCTACCCTAATAATCCCTCGCCGTTATAAAATAATGCACCCTTATACCCCTGCCAATTTACCCAAATAATCCCCGTTATACCCCTTGGCCTTACCCCTCCCCTCTTTCTCGTTGACTGTTTAAAGAAATCAAGAAACAAAATTCCATTTTTAATACGATACAAACCTTTGCGATTTCCTTCGGATAAAAAATTGAAGTACTTTCGCATATAATTTTTTATTTTTTATTGCACCAAATTAAACTACTAATCGTAGTTCAAAAAAAAAATTAAACTACTAATCGAGATCTTCAATTCGATAAAAAAAAAAACTTGAAAATCTTATACTTTAGAATTTGACATTGTTGGCTTGCTTTGCAATATGCTTCGCATAAAAACATAAAGTACTCTCACATTAAATTTTTATTTTTTATTTTGCACCAAATTAAACTACTAATTGAAATCTTTAATTCGATACAAAACAATTTTAATTTTTTCATACTTTAGAATTTGACATTGTTGGAGAATAACATAAAAGTTACTAATTAGTTATTATTAGAAAACGTATAATTAGAAAGAAAAAAAAAACAAAAAATTAGGTGGTATGCAATATTATTAAAAAGAATAGTTGAAAAAATAATAATAACTAAATAGTTTAATTTTAGATATAAATAATAATAAAAATTATTTAGTGAAAAGTACAATTAATTAATTGTATTTATGTATTTATTTTATCATAAAATCTAATATGACTATACAAGGGCAAATAAGTCATTTGCCAAGTGTTCTAAAAGTGGGGTACCGAGGAGCGACTACTCGAATTATTTATTGAAAAGTACAATTAATTAATTGTATTTATGTATTTATTTTATCATAAAATCTAATATGACTATACAAGGGCAAATAAGTCATTTGCCAAGTGTTCTAAAAGTCAGATAACTCGGCCGACTACTCGCCGAGTAGTCGCTCCTCGGTACCCCACCGAGGCGACTATACCTTAGTCGGATGATTTAGTCGGTGGAAGGTCAACTCGGAAAGTAGTTGGCGTTAGTCGCCGAGTAGTCGGCGAGGCGGCGAGTCGCAATTAATCGACGAGTGGGCGACTTGGGAAAAAGTCGGAAAAAATCGGGATTAAAATAAAAATTCTCCACCTTTATAAAGAAATTACGAGTAGTCTACCCTCACTACTGACCTAAATCAACCTTGGTCCATTGAAAAGAGGCGCCTCTCCACCTTTGAAGTTCGATCAATAACACACCTCGCGATCGTCGTCGTTGTCAGACCTCATCGTCGTCGTCTGGTACTGTCGTCGTCTAGTACTGGCTACTTTCGTCGTCGTTTGGTACTGTCGTCATCGTCGCCTGGTGTGTGTTGACTGGTGTTTGTTTGGGTAACAAACTACCAGTCAAAAAGAAAAACTCTCGCACTGTTTTTATGGGTGCAAGTAAAGGCAAGCACAGCTGTCACTCCTACTCTTGTACAACTGTGACTCAATTGCGTTAATTACACTTTACCCCAATATGTTTCAAAAATATCACATTTACCCATAAAACTATTAAAAATTACAATTAGACCCCTAAACGAGTTATTGCTGGGCGCCCGAGTACTCTCTGAGTACTCGGCCTGGAAGCTAGAAGGTGCCCGACCGACCTGGGAGCGCCTAGCAAGTTTTAGAACCTTGTTCCAAACCACATACTATTTAATCGCCCCTCCATAAATGTCACACCAATGTGGGTCCACCCTTACTAACTAATACCCCTTACTATCTTGAATGATTGGAGTCATTCATGTTTTTCAAAATAATATTTACTTGTATCCTGTAAAAAAATCAGCTCCAATCAGATAACAGTAAATGCTCCATCCGTTTATCCAGTTTTTGGTTCAAAACAAAAAATGGATAAACAGATGGAACATTTATTGATATTCGATTGAGCTGATTTTTTACGGAGTACAATAAAACAGTGAGTGATATGAGCATTTATGTTAATGTGATTCTGTTAATGAACGCAGTGCAAGGAATAAGCAAGATATTGTGAAGAACAAAATATGGAAAAATTACCCTACCGAGAGAGTGACTATGTACATGCACAAAGTCCATACGATAAAATGATCACCAGATAAGATCAGAATATTCTCAACTTATTCTTAGCATCCTACAAGCGTAAAAGATTTTCATCTATATATACGAAATTGGAGAATGCCATTAACTTTCTGAAAAATCCATCACATCTACTCACCTCAAACACCCAAGTAAATTGCCTTACAGCATTTGCAGTCCCTTGGAACCACTTCATACCTGCATCTACAACAGTTTGAGTGGCTGCCAGAACCTGTTCAACAAGCAAATTAAGTACAGTTCAAAAAAAAAACAAGCAAATTAAGTAACCACACAGTTTAAAAAATGTGAAATCTCACTATGTAAAACGCCATTAACTACTTTTTTCCGTTCTTTATAATCCACTATAATTTATGACTAAAACTCAATTGTACTATGAAATTGTACATGAATCGGACGATGTCCACCAGAGATTTCTCGAGTTATAATCTACTTCCCCAGAATAAACTTATAGAATTTCTAGGGATTCATCTCTTCCACAAAAGACTGCATTATTACCAGGGACGGATCCAGGAATTCAACCCAGTGGGGGCATTTTATTAATTGTAATCGTGCAATTTTTTTCCTAGTCAATGATTTTGCTAGGGACAAGAAATCGTATAAGATTAATTCTAAACCTAATATCAGACAATAAATTATTGAAGGCTAGGGACAATTATAAAGATCTCTAAATTAAAAAATATGTAAGTTAAACGATTTTTTCATCATTTTGTATCATTTTCTTTAAAAAAAAAAGGAGAAAATTAAAATTCAGGAAAAGAAAATACTAAGGGAATCATTATTACCATTATAAGTTCAAAATATATAATAAAATTACTAATTTATTGTACTATGAGTGTTGTTGTTCCAGTGGCAAGAGGGATGGTGTTAAGTTTTGGAACCAAAGGTCTAAGGTTCAAACCTCAATAATCACCCTTACTTGATAAACCTTTCAATTTTGTGGCTTAAAAAGAAAGAGGTAGGACTCGAACACAAGACCTTCGGCATAGGGGCAGCGCGCCTTACCACCAGGCCGACCAAGCTATGTTTCTAGGCTTTTGGCACAAATAATATATATACAAAACTTTTTTCCCTAATTATTTTTTTCTCCGTTGAAAAGTGAGGGTCAGCGGGGGCACGTGCCCCCGCGTGCCCCCCCTTGGATCCGTCCCTGATTATTACCATACTTGATAGGAACTCATTTTCTAAGGATCTACTATGATAATAATGAACAATATTTTCAAGAATACATCTGAATCAGTTAAGTTCATTTTCTGCAGTATCATTCTCCATTCATGCATTGAGATATAGAACTCGTGCATTTTCAAATTCATATAACCAACAAAAGTGCATCACACAAACACAAACATGTTCACAGACTCATATCTCAATTCAGGGTGTTAGTTTTTACCTCCTCGAAACCATGCCCAAAGTTCACTCGAGTTCCACGGTAGGTCCGAACAAGGTGACAGTTGAGGGAATCGGAGTTGAACTGAGTCGGTAAAAAAAAAAATCCTGTTTATGCCACTGTTGATGCAATTGCTTATTGGCGTGTCTATAAGTCTATAGCATCCTCCAACTGGAACCTGCATAACAATAGGCCATCTCATCACATGGCTAAATCGCAAACCATATAAAAGATACATCAAATTTTATTTTTTTTGAAAAGTTGTAATTTGCCACGAAGGTACTTATTGAGGGAAAATAAAAGTAAAAGGTTTTGTGAAGCCCTTATTTTTTGTTCTTTGTTTTTTTTTTCTTTCAATTTGTACCTCACAATTCACTCCACAAAATTGAAGATCTAAACACACAGCCTTAAGGTAATACCAGATAATCAAGTTCGGGGAACATGGTACTTACTCTGACATTTCATACAAACTACTTTAAAACCACTAAACTGTTATCGATTGAATATGTGTGCAACTTCATACACCAAAAACTACTCAGTCTGTAGACATGCTCATAATGTTTGATAACCAAATTCATGAAACAAAAAACATCATCCGACATAATCACACAAACACACCCCAGATCGCATTTCCGAAGTACCGGAAATAAAAAAATAAAAAATAAAAAGAAATAAAAACACCCCTAGATCTTCTGAAAAAAATAGTAAACCACTAAGGTCCACCATCTTAATAAAACTTGTCATAGAAGTCGACTTGATATCACAAGTTGTCCTTCCAATAACTGTGTGAGTTGATATCAGAAAGGATAGTTCATATAGAGCTTTTGTTGCAACTAATATTATGGTAAAACCTGGTTGAAGCCACAATTTTCAGATCCGCTGTCCATCTCTCTAGCTGGGATGCTTGTATGATCTGTCAGTCTTTCATCTAGATTCAACTTCATGTGGAGAGAGAGTCGGTCTTTCATCTTAGATGCAATCTTCACGTTCATAGGAGAGAGAGAGAGAGAGAGAGAGAGTCGGTCTTCCATCTTAGCTGCAATCTTCACGTTCATAGGAGAGAGAGAGAGAGAGAAAGAGAGGTAGAGAGAGTCGGTCTTCCATCTTAGCTGCAATCTTCACGTTCATAGGGGGGAGGGAGAGAGAGAGAGAGAGAGAGAGAGTCGGTCTTCCATCTAGATGCAATCTTCAAGTTCATGTAGAGAGACAGACAGAGAGAGAGAGAGAGAGAGAGAGAGTCGGTCTTCCATCTTAGATGCAATCTTCACGTTCATAGGGGGGAGAGAGAGAGAGTGCGGCGTGCGGCTGCCCCTAGCTTGAACGAACCCTAACAAGGGGAAAGAACAAGTACATATTGGTGACTTCCAGTTACCCTTCTGACACATTCATAAGTACTTCAATTATTTGGGCTAATTATCTCTTTCATCCTTAAACTATTTCACTCTTCCTTAATTATCCCTCAACTACTGATTTAACATATTTAGTCCCTCAACTATCCCTTTCGGTCTAGTCCACGTACTATTGTCAAAAACCATGTTAACTAATTTGTTGAAAAACTAGGTAGGTACCGATGTGCTTCGCACATATGCATCAACCCATTAATGTCAAGTGATATATTTATATTCATTTTAGCAATCAATGTGGTTTTTCACCTCAATGACGTGCTACGCACATTTGGTGTAACCCGTTGGTTGGAAAGCTTCTTTTGGATTTTTATATTGCATGCACAAGTTTAGTGCAGTGTAGAGTTCTAGTTGGAAGTTTAGAAGCTCAATTATTCTGTCCAAAATTGTATACAATATGACACTTCAAGCGTAACAAGACAATAATAAGTTGAGCATTGAATGGATAATTTTGTTAAGCGCTACATTGGCATTTTGTCGAATCTATGCTAGTTCCTACCAAACAAAACAACAAGTCTTACCAGGAATTGAAGAGGAGATCGTGATAGGTATTACATTTCCAAAAGGAATTGAAGAGGAGAAAATGCTATACCTCGGAGTATTTTTTGGAGTACATTTTAGGGGTATGTAACATTGTTGACTTGAGAATCCATATGGTATTAATGTTAGACAAGCTTTGAATTTTGCACAATATCGTAATCCAATTTGGGTAGTTTTCGGCCAAGTCTTTTTTAGGAGAGCTGTCATGTTTTAGGGTAGCTCGTCATAGAATGCCCAATCTAACAATGACAGTCAACCCCCGCAATTTTGCAAAACCAAACAGTAACCTGTGTCTTTTTGTGCCTTGTTGGGCTAATCACCTGTGTCTTTTTGTTTTGCTTGTTTCAGAGAGATAAACAGCGAAGTATAAATGCTTAGAAAAGAACTTCATGTTCTGATGTGAGCATTGCCTTGTGAGAAGATTTTTCAACTAAGCCGTGTCTTTGGTACTGCCAGGTGAGCTAGCTGCAAGCCAAGTAGTCTCCACCGCGTAAAGTCGGGTCCCCCTGGAAAACAGCTTACTGCAAAGCCCCCTCTCTCTCACTCTCTCATACATGTATATAATATATATAGCCTTCCTCTCCTCGTCTACCCACATACGATTTCAAAAATTACTCTGCACTCCCTCTAATTATTCACAGCATTCCTGTTATTTCCTACTCTCTAGTCTTGAAAGAACCACATCCCAGCTAAATGCATAAGCAGAGATCAGACATTGCTCACAGAGCATGGAACATCCTCCATCTAGCCTTTTTATGGGCAAGAAAAGTAACGGGGCCCAATCCACTATGGAGAACGCGAGCAAAATTCCAGGTGACGAAGGGATTGATCACAAGGCAGACCAGTTTATAGCTAAATTCTATGAGCAAATAAAGTTGCAGAGACAGACATCATATCTACAGTAAAACGAGATGCTCAATAGCAGCACAAGTTGATCCCCATCCCTCGAAGAAAACATCCTACCACTGATTGTTGCTCCTCCTTTTCCTCCCATATAATTTCGGCATTCTCGGATTGATTATATATCTAATATCTATATACAGATAAACATGTTGTAAATAAAGACACAATGATTTTAAAGTACTGCAAAACAAAGATCCACAGAATGCTTGACCATTCACAAATGATACAGCTAACAGTGCCGCTGGTGAGATCAATCAGCCAATCAACAAAGGATGATTCTGTATCCCAAGATTATGCATCTGTCAATGTGACTGTAGCTATTTGTAATGTGTATTGCGTATTGAGTAGCTAGTATACTTCTTTGGGTGGATAAAGAGAGATCTGGATCATGGGAATAAATCGTCAAACTATTTTGGGGAGGGGAGGCTTGAAAGCAAAGTAAAAACATTCTGAGTAGGAATTTAGAACGATCTGGCCAAAAATGAGGGGGGGTGGATAAAAAAATGTTCAATTTTTTGCAGTTATTTAGGAAACCTGACAAAAGCCAACGACATCTAAAGAAAGTTTCAGACACCAGACTCCGGTGTAAATATTTTCACAAAAATGTCCTCAAATGGGATAGAGTCCAACATGACAAATAGGTCTTCATGGTTTCAGAAGATTTAGGCTTGTCCTCTACTGATTGTAATTAGGTTATACACAGACCAGCTGGTTAAGAAACCGAAAAAATCGAATCTTTGCATGTATATACAAATGACCAACATGAGCTTCCTGGGAAAATGGAGACAGTCGGCAAAAGATTACCGGAAATAATGGCCTTGAAAGTGGGGCTAGAACTAGAGAGAGAGACGTGCTGGACATGGTCATTAGGTAAATATCCTTACATGTATGAAGCAGATCTCAGCACCCAATGCATGGTGTCCTATGCTCAAGCAATGGTAGCCAAACTCAACCGAACTACCACATCTAGAGTGACGTGGCGATGGCTTTACGCCTCGACCTACCAAGGAGAGAGTGGTATGTAACCTAATACTTTTAGTCCATGGAGTTATCTGCCACTAAAACATCGACTCAAGATTCAAAAAGGGAGGGTTAAGTAAGAGCAAAAACTCTTCAATCAAAATTTCATAATTTACCCATCAACAAAATCTTGTAGTTATTGATATCATTCGTGCAAGTAAAAAATTAAGATGTAAGAAACAGTCATCCCCAGCAAAATACACCAAAATGAGGGGAGACAGAGCAACTAACCAAAAAAAAAAACACAAAAAACCGAGTCAAAGTCAGCTTTGAGTCCAAAGGTTGCAACACTTCTAAATGCAGGAGCACATTTCTCCAGCTTAGTTCACCTCTTCATTGAAGACGCACTTTTTTCAACCCTCAATGACCAGCAGTCCGCTATAAAGCCTTTATCTGTTCTACACCACAAGTCAGGAGTGCAAGTTTAGGAATTAAAATATACTGCTTGTTCAAGGACCAAATGCATAACCATTTCCAAAATCAAGAGTGACGTATCCTACAGGCTGACTGCAACAACCACTAAAGCTATGTTTAAAGAACAAAACGTGGAAGCAGTTGAACCGTAAGTGCCCAACATTCACCCATCCAGCCGATCAAAAAAAAAAAATTCACCCATCTAGATCAACAACCGCGTATTTGAACCTTACACCAACAAAATTTCTAGTTTGACAACATTCAGTTTTACGTTATACTTTCCAACCAGATGGTGTGGCTGAAGTCCGCTCATGCAACCACAAACCTTACTGTGCAGACTCGGTACACAAAATAAGAGGCCCTTGGACATACATGAGGAACAAACATTCATTAGTCTACAAATTAATAGAATTCAAGGTTTCCCTGTAGAAAATTAAACTACCCTGAAAATTATGAACTGAGACGTCACTATAAGCTAACCATGCAGTATCCCTACTGACAACACTGAAAGGATGAAGCTTGTATTGTATCATACTTGTCACTGAACCCTTCAGTTTTGCTTAGGACCTGGCCCTCATTGTTACAAAATACTTTTTCTTTTTTTGCTCGGCCATTGTTACAAAATAATTAAATACAGAAAACTGCAGATGAATACCTTGTATAATATAGCAAAGCTATTGAGACTGTGACAAGTCTCTTATAGACTTCCGTTCTGATG